>LPNX010334952.1:148574-174058 GCA_001517045.1 Pseudotsuga menziesii | reverse complement strand
TCATATTGATCATCTCTTATATGTACTTTTTAATGTTTTATTTTGGATTATATTAATTTTTTTTACTGTAATATACGACATTTTAATCTTTTTAACTTATATATTGATTACTGATGGTCTACATGAACATCATGAAGGTGTAAATGGAAACGAGGAATGAAAAGTTATCCCAAAAAATTTAGTAGGTTGCCTTACTATGAGCACTTACTAGTTGTTCATTTGTTTGATGCAATGCATATCGGAAAGAATGTAGCTGAAGCACTATGGTGAATATTAGACGGAAGGAGTGATAAAGAAAAAATTGTCAAAATTTGCAATGACATTCATGAATCCAATCATGCAATGAAAGATATCATTGAACATTTAAACAACGATGGAGACAAAATTAATATAAGGTCACTTCCATGGTTATTGACTGAGCAACAAAGCAATGCGGTAAAAGAAGTGATACAAAAAATGAAATTTCCCACAGGATTTTGTTCGAACATAAAGAATATCTTAACAAGGAAAGGTGATTTTGGTGGGGTAAAAACGCATGATTGGCATATCTTCATTAAGGTAATTATATTTCTGGCATATATATTGGTATATTACAATACTGCATGTTTTTGGTTTACTTTTTTGCTTAATTTTGAAAAATATATTAATGAGACGTGTTCATTGTTACATTATGCTCTACTTGTATCTCTCCCAGAAAAATTTGACAATAATGTCAAACAGGTCATATATGATCTTGGAAAATACATGAGGTAATTAGAAACAATATTTTTCACGCATCATCATGTAATTTGTTTAATTTGTTGTATAACTTATATGAATTGACATTTGTTTTAGTCAATCATGTAGATTTGTACTACAATGTTAAATTTTTGTCGTTAAATAATATCATTATTTTCTTGCTTTACATGTAGATGGTTGTCATCTAAAGAAATCCACAAAGAAGATATAAAGTATTGGAAGAGAGAAATTCCTCGTTTAATGTGTCAAATGCAGAGATTTCTACCTTCGGCATTTTTCAATGCACAAGAACACTACCTCATACACCAAGTTGAGGAGATTGAATTGTGTGGACCTATACACGCAAGGTCCATGTGGATGGTTGAGAGGCACTTGAAATTTATGAAGGCTTTAGTTAGACAAAGAGCATGTACAGAGGGTTCTATGATGGAGGGATATATGGTATTTCAGGCCATGGTGTATATTGTTGAATATCTTCCAGGGTTGACGTTTATTAAGATGGAATTAGATCGATGCATTGGTGATCCAAACTCCACTAAGAAATTAGAAGGAGAGTACCTGATGGGTAAAGGTAAATCAAGGAAGGTCAAAGGTAATTATTAAATGGTGTTATAGATTAATATTAATTTTAATAAATTTTAATAATATCGTACATAATTATTTCATTTTTAATATTCATTAATGATATGCATCATTAATATTTATAATGTTACACTGCGTTAAGTAATTATAAATTTCTGAGTTGATTTATGTAATTTTATTTTCATGCAGTTGGTCACGAGTGGGATGCACTACATTTGTACGTCGCAAACAATCTTGATTGGATGAAGGTATGGATTGAACAATGTAATCAATCTGGTCAAGGACTATCATGGGAAGGTGTGGCTACATTGGTTAAAGAAGCACATCGCAATGGAGATGGCAATCTAACAGAAAGGGAAATCGATTTAGCATATGGTTTAAAAGATAAACATGTAAGCATGATATTATAAATATAAGCCATAATATTTTCAATTACGTCGATATTCATGTTCATCTTGATGAATTTCATTTTATTTGCATACTTTAAGAACATAAAATACTAATTACTATCAATTGTAGGTAAAACACCACAAGGCTATGTGGTGCAACGGTCGTAAAGATCACATTAAAAAGTTGGATGAAACAAAGAAAACATGTGATTCTGGGATAAGTGCAATCTTTGAGGTCACTAATGTTTCATCTAGAAGTGACAGATGTCCAGAATTGTCAGAAAATCAATATTATGGATATTTGGAAGATATCATTGAATGTGACTTTAAATCATTCAAAATAATTCTTTTTGTTGTGAAATGGTACAAGCTATGATTGAATCGATTTGATCCCGATAGAACTGTTATTGAACATGCTAATGGATTTACCATGGTCAATACAAGGTCGCTTGAGTCATGAACGTCAGAGCCCTATGTTCTTCCAAGTCAATGTGAATAGGTATTTTACTCAGAAGTTCCCAGTAGACAGGGTTGGTTGTTTGTTGTTAGACATGATCCAAGAGGAAGGCCGGTAAAGTATAATATTGTAGAGGAAGCTGAAGACGGTGTTGAAGAAGAAGGTGATCATGTAAGCGACAGCCTGTAAGCGATGGTTTTCTTTGGTTAAGTGACGGTTCAACGATGGTTTTCTTTGGTTAAGTGATGGTTTTCTTTGGTTAAGGGACGGTTAAGCGACGATTTTCTTTGGTTAAGTGACGGTTAAGCAATGGTTGTCTTTGGTTAAGGGACGGTTAAGCAACAGTTTTCTTTGGTTAAGCAACGGTTGTCTTTGATTAAGCGACGGTTTTCTTTGGTTAAGCGACGATTGTATTTGATTAAGCGACGGTTTTCTTTGGTTAAGGGACGGTTTTCTTTGGTTAAGAGACGGTTTTCTTTGGTTAAGCGACGGTTAAGCGATGGTTTTCTTTGGTGAACCGACGACCATGCTGTAGAAGCGACGGCCTGTAAGTGTAGTTTTTTTTTTAAATTTCTCCACCGTCACTTAACCGACAATTTATATTTAACCGAAGGTAAACTGAACTGTCACTTAACCGACAGATTGGAAAGATGTCGGATAACCGACGAAAATCCACCGACTCTTAAAAAAAATCATAGTGTCGTACATGCGACAGGGAAGTGTCGAAAATCCGACAATACGGCCATCGGATTTTTGTTCGAAATGTAGTAGTGAGTCTTTAGAAAATGAAAAACAAATTTAAGATAAAATTGGAAGTGTCAATATCACTTAAGAGATACAAATTTTAAAATTATTCCTTAAGATACCCCCATTAAGGAAGTTTCAATGTCTAAAACTTAACGTTAAGATTATTAACAAAAATGCAAATATCATTTCTAAATGTGAGAAAAAAAAACTTCCATGCCTAAAAGTTATGGAAAATTGAATTCAAATGCCTCATCTTTCCATGAAGAAAGGACAACTAGAACAGACAAACTGTACTCTTTTACCATGCTCTCTTTTTCTTCCAGTTTACTATCAAATTCATGTGGGTCATGTTAAAATTCAGCAAAACAAATTTGGAAGGAAAAAATCACTCTTACATATAAAATGAGTTAAACAATTTTTGTTATAACTTCATTTATTAAAAAAAAATAGAGATATTTTTTATAACTTAACTAGTTTTGTATGGAAAAAACTAGTTCCGGACATATCATCAACCAAGTGATGAAGTAAACGCCTGGAATATGGAGAGACCCATGTCACATGCCCCTGGAACAGGAACCACACATTCAACAACTAAATTTAATCCTAAATATTATGATTTGAAAAAAGTAAATATTTTTACAGTGAAGGGATAACAAGCTGCATAGATCCCTCTTTATTTAATTATTTGGCTGTGGGAATAATTGAAGAAGATATTTTCAGACAAAAAGGAAAAATTCTTTCAAATCTCTTGATATCTTCTCCTTTCCCAAGAGAAGAAAGAATTATTGTGGATACGAATTGTAGTCTTGTACTAATAAGGGTCTCCAAAAAGGATCTTTCTGGGGACATATATAGCAACATAGCAGTTCAAAAACTAAGATTTGTTATTTAGTTGAAATGGGCATGCTGAAAGCATACCACACCAATTTAGACTATTAACCACTAGTACTTTGCCTAGGAAAAATTAAGTGAGGAAAAATTAACAAGTAGAAAATCAAATGAATCATCGCAAGGCATTGAACTTGGAACTACAATTGAAAATGATAGAAAACTCACTTCTAAGGTGGATGGATTTTTGAAAGAAGGGAAGTCTTATGACAATGAAAGTATTTCAAGGCCTGCTGGCCACATGGGATCCCGGGATGAAGACTTGATGCACATTAGTATACTCTCCAGAACTAGTTTTTTACATTAGTATTCACATCTAAGTTTTTTACATCTTCAAATGGATTTTTTACATCTCCCAAGGCATCCCCATCATCTTGACCTGAACCTTGGCTTGATGAACTTACCGCACTAGACAAGATAATTCTAAAATCATCCATTGTTGCTACTCTTGTATGTCCATTTATACTATTTGAACCCGCTTCTGATGATAATGAATGAAGAGAACCTCCAATAGAATTAGACTGAAAGAAACTTTTTGGTGGCACAACATACAATATCCCATCAGAAAAATCCTTCTCTAAACCATGTTGAGGAGGAATCCAATAAGGACTCTGACTCCGATGCATGTCTCCACAATCCTAAACTAACAAGGGAACAAATGCCACTCCAATAGACAAATGTTGACTAAATGTCAAGAGCATAGAGCATGATGAAACATTGTATCTACTGATCTAAAAACTGCTTGAGAAAGAAAAACATGTTGATTCCCACGTGGAAATTAACAATCAGAGTTTGATAAAGGATTGTTTTAAAGTCCCAAGTGATCATTTTGTACCTTCTGTATACTGTCCGCACTACCAAATGGGAAGCTTAGAGGGGAATTTCTTCTAGTGTAAGTAATAGGACAGTTCGTTTTAGATGATGATGCTCCATCACTTTTTGAGTTTGTTTTCCATTTTTTATGCTGACCACGTGAAATCAGTACTTTAAGCCCCACAAACCAAACTTCTGCTTCATCTTTATCCTTGCAAATATAAAATTAAAAAAATAGCATGCCCTTAGTTGCACCTGAGTAAAATTACCCCTTAAAAACAAACTTCAAAAATCTAAATTTTGTACATGAAGAAAAAATCAGAAAAAGGTACTGTATCTGTTGAAGAATAAATATTTGGAAATTCTAGATGTTATGCAAAGTTCAAATTGGATTCCATGTTAATGTTTTTTATTCCAACAAATGTGAAACTATTGATTTTAGCGAAAAGGTGTCATACCAAATCTAGTGATCTATCATTGTAAATCAGTGAAAATGACTGATACTCTTTTTCAGGCCGTGGATACCTCTGGAATATTTCCTGAAAACAATGAAAATAAACAGTTTTTATAACTTAACCATTCAAATAATGCCTTCCAAAAATAAAGTATCAAATAGATATTTATTTTTTCAAGCAGATCTCAATACTTTGTTACCATAATTATCAATGCAATTATTCTTCTTTTGTATTCCAGAGTTGAGATGTTTTCTCTAAGTGACCACTTTAAACTCGGTGATAAATTGGAAGCAATAAAGAAAGATATAAATGCCTAATAAAAGATTTGCACAAAGAAGACTTTGTAACAAATTAGCAATTATGAGTAATAAAGTGCACAGTGATGTTGGGGGGAAAAGTTACAATGGAAACTGAAAATACCAATGTGCACCATGCTTAATTCACAACCTATAGGGATAAGCACAAATATAAACATAGGTTTTCCACTGCATAATCATACATGAAAGTTGAACAAGATATGAGATTAAGAAACAAATTACAAAACTACTGCATCTGTAAAAAAGGTAAGCAGTGACAAGGGCATGGAAATCCTTGGAAGCCAAATGGGATACGTTGTATCTAAGAGAAGAGGTTGTATCATCATGATCCCGACAAGTGGAGAAAGAAAAAATTGGGCAGATAACAATATATTCAGAGCAGATATGTTTTTGAATGCATAATGATAGGGAAACAATGCTTCAAATTCCATTTTCCTCACAAGTCTATCTAACTTTTTATGTCTTTTGACCTTTCAAATTCCCATCAAACTCAAATTTCTATCATATTTCTTGTAATGAAATGCCTACATTTAATTTTGTTGTCCTACAACGGAAGCTGATGATTAGAAATTTAATAGTAGGGGAGTTTTGAAATTGAAAATTAATATTGGCTTGTGATGCAGTGAAATCTACGGGAAAAAAAAGGAAATAAGGGATTTTGGGATTGACCACATACCTTTGCCTCTATACTCTACCATGTTTTGCGACAATTCGCAAACCTCCCATATGTATTCCTATTTCCTTGTAGTTTCAAAGGAATTCAACGTGGAGAACACCACACAATTCAAGAAAGTGAGCATCAACATCTTTATCGGCCCACCCAAGCCAAAATAGAAAATATATCACTCCGCGGCCAAAATAATAAATAGTAACAAGATCTCCATATGTTAGCGATAACAAACCTATTTATGTTTATAGACAAGATGAACCAGAATAAATAAATAAAGGAGTTGTTTTGCTTGGCCTTATGTGAAGCTCATCTACTCTATCTCTCTTAGTTGTTTTGTGTCATCCTCATCGTTCACAAGGTATCTGTACTCCACCAAGTACCCCTCCTCCTGTTTTGTTACAAGTCATGCACAGAACCAGGCCCCTCTGAACCCCTCTTGATTGCTGGACACTTTCTGGTCTAAAAAGGGGATGAAAATAGAGCTCAACTCATGACAAGCACAAAAATAAATATGCAATAAGAATGAAGATATTCAAGACCCTTACCACTATGAGGTTTTCCATTGGTTGAGAGTGGTTCTTGTCTTTAACTATGATAGCTTCAAAACTTCTCACTATAATATTTAATCAAATGGAAGACTTGGCATGTGGAATCCGAATGATGATTGGGAAAGAATACTAAAATGCCTAGTTTTGATCAAAAATTGATCGGTAGGATCTATGGAGGATGAGGCTTGTAAGACTGTATATTTAGCTAGCATGAGGTCTTGACACAAATATTTACAGTCTGAAGCATAAAGTATCAAAGTTTTGTATGGGTTATAATATTATAGTTTAATCAAGCTTGCAGTATTCATGAAAACTCATTTCACTTTTGAGTCCCTTCAATTCATTCAATAGGGCCATTCAGTTCATAGGTTTTTCATTGGATGGACCATGAGTGAGGTGACCAACAAACTTCCTTTGACCATGCATACAAACTGTAACCCTAATAAGAGAGTGATATGAGACTGAAGAGAACTTGCATATAGGAAATTAAGAGTACAGTTTCTGGCATAAGTGCAAGATACAATAGAGGAAACTCAAGGTCCTATCTTGAAGCTTCATATGCGTGACTAACCGCTCACTAACTTGAAATGATGTTTGTTAATTAAATAACTAGTAAATAACCACTTCCTAATCAAGCATACCAATAATACCTTTGAAACAAGTAGGGCACATACTCAGTATAGTGTTTACATACAAACAGGTATTGTCAAAAATATTAAGTTTGGACTAACAAGCACAGGATTTACATATACATCTAGACAAAGTAGTTTCATAGTGTTTGATAGGGTAGTCAAAAAATGGATTGAAATGCTACATGAGAGGTAGATGGTTGTAGCCAAGCGTAGAGGCTAGGAAAGCTAATAGAATGGTATCCTACTCAAAGAGTCTACAATGGCATGCAAATGGTAGGTCTCAAGGTTGAGACTACTAATTAAGATAAATTAAGATAAGGAAATGGAAGATCTCGAGGAACATAAAGGAACTTAATATGTTAATTTATGTTAATTTAGCACTTATGTTGCTATGTTGGTATGAAAGCCATTCTATCTAATAGGTTTTTCCCTTAAATTTCCATTTGATGCTAAGCTTAATTTATTGACTTTTAAATTAATTATAATTAATTATATTTCTGTTTGTAGCATTACCATGGTTGGAATCCTACGTAAAGTGGTTAAAACTTAGGCCTAGGAACTTTTTATAATAAGTATCAGTAGTAAACAGTGATATCTATAAAGTCTGATATGACTTTGAGCTTGTTTTGGGAAGAGTTTGTGGATATTAGAGAAGTAAATATATGTCTATGGGAAGTCTGGTGTAATGAACAACAATAATGACCCTAAATATCCATGTTGTTGGGCACATACTGGTCCTTAAAATCATTTCTCAGCCCTATTTGACCTCCTAGTGAGCGGTAATCCAATTTTGGGAAGATGTATTGATGAGAATGGATCTAAACCTTGAAATCTAGGGAAAATTAATGGGTATAACACAACAATAGGTTTCAAAATACCATGTTTGGGTGAGATATGTGTAAACAACAATAGTATAAAAGTGTCCTTGTGCATATTGTAGCAGCAAATAACTATCTCTTGGTGTCGAATCAACAGTATCACTTCAACATTATCATTTCTAGGAAGCTCACATGGGATATTATGTTGATTTTTAAGCACTGTAGGGTGAAGTTTTCAAAGGAGTTGGACCTACTGGCTTGTCTTCACTCTCATTGAGGGCTAATCCACCATTGACTCATGTTTCAATAGTTTTGTGCACCTTTCCTGGCATAATGAAGGTACAATCTAGGAAAAAAAAACTCAGTAGTGAAGAAGTATGGCAACATTGATGTGTTATAAAGTCTCCTCTATATATCACATGAGGCTTAAAAATGTTTATCCAATCCACATAAGTCATCCTTAGAGGAATCCAATTCCATTTATGAGGTATTTCAACTATGTTCATTGTCTACATAGGATTGAGGACACCATTGAAAGTCTTCTTTCAGCAAGCGCTCGGCCTTAGAGGATACTTTTCACTGAACGAAGGTCTCTATATTAATTGAGTATTGGATCACTCCATTGGGTATATAGGGACCGATATCTCTTATAAGTTGTTTTTTTGTTGCTATATGAATATTATTGGAGGGGCATCTTTCTTGAAGGTGACTTAGGGGAGACACAACATTAGTTTAGGTTTCCTTCCAGTTTGGATAGGCCTTCTCTTGGACACTTTTGTGGACAAGGTGAAACATTACATCTTATTGGCTTTTGGATGTTGGGGTTTGATTCTACTTGTCATCATCCATCATTGCTTTATGGAGGATGTGGGTACAAGTGGAAGATATCGTGGTGTAATTTGAAATGAAAAAATAAGCCCTTATTTAGAATTTAGATTTAAAATAAAAGAAAGAAAACATGACTCACCCACAAAGAAAATAGTGTGCCCTCTTATGATCCTTAAATTCAATGTCATGCACATGCATATAAGTTTTATTTAGGTGATTCAATGTTCAAACAATATGACGAATGAATAAAATGTAATTCATAGCCATATGTCCAACGACAAATGGCCATTTCCCATATATTTTTGTGTACATATGGAATTCATAGCTAGATGGAATTGGTAAAGTATTACCAAGGGGCCAGTTATCCTGATAAATCAAACTATTTAAGGTAATTGTTTAGATTAGATAGAACAAAGTTTTCCTCAATGTATGGTAATCATCATCATTAACTAAATGTATGTGTGTGCACATGCATAAATACCCAATACACAGCTCAATCAAACAAAATAAAACATAATTATACCTTGATTTGTGGATCTTCACAGTGTCTTCTTATGCTTTACCTTTCAAAACATCATTCAACATACTTCATATTTTGTCTTGTTGCAATAGTTTCATGTTAGGACCCATCAAATAAATTTATGTTTGTTTATGAAAATAAAAAAACCAATCTAAATCAATACAATTCTATTACAATGTAAATTACAATACTATTCAACTATTCAAGTAAATTAATTGTTAAGAATAGATCACCTGATAAAACATGGATAACCAAAAACACTACGTATATAAGGCCATCGATCTCATCAAAACACCATTTCTTGCCTCTTAACTATGTAAATGTTTCTCAATGCTATCTGTAACAAGTTCCAATGGAGGAGTCAAATAGCAATAGTGAAAATTATACACTAAAATTATAGAAATAGATGTTTTTTAATGTATTATTCCTTACCATTCATTGAGCTCCTCTCTGTTTCGAGAATAATTTGATATTCTCTACTAAACAGGACCAACCATGTGAAGGTGAAAGATCTTATGTCCCCTCCCCCCCCCCCCCCCCCCTCACATCACTCTCAACTCCCCAAACCCAATGCATCTACTTGCAAATAACAATTTATTTCACTATTTCACAATCCAAATAACAATGCATCTACTGCACATTATTGCACTCAATAGTTGAAAGATGCTTTCATTAAATCATTCATTAAACCATTCAATCATTCAACAGCTGAAAAAGCCATTCATTAAACCATTCACTTAGTCAATGGCAGAAAGAAAAAAAAATCAGTAAACCATTCATTAAAGCATTCATTTAAACATTCATTCATGAAATAGAGGAAAAAACCATGAAATGTTTTTTATTATAAATAAGGATTACTCAAAATTTGTTTAGTCACTTCCTTTTTACTTTTTTTCTCTTTAAATATTTAGTTAGAGTCACATCTTATGGAATCTAATCCTTGGTCTCCCTACTAGTTTGCTCGCAAAGTTGAACTTCTCGCAAGGGGCGATGAATTTATGCAATAATGTCAAAATATTTCATTAATATATTTATATTTTGATAAATATGAGTAATTCATTTAAAAACACATTATGAATGTGTGTTTTTACCTACCATGGGCACATTAGCATGTTCAACATTATATTGTACAGGCCCAACCTGTTCAGTGCTATCTGCATCTACATGCTCTGTAGTTGAATTGTGTAGAATTAGAATTAATGTTCATCATTTGCAATGGTCTATAAAAAATAGTATCACATTAATAAATTCATTACCAGGAATCGAAGAATGATATTCGTTTGGTTGGTCATGTACATCCTCAACATGAACGGGATCATTACTTTCCTGCACAAAAAGGAATAAATAATGTATGTTAATTATTTATAAGGAATAAATTGCGTGAGCATTAATAAATTATCATTAAACTATACAGTTTTTACATACCTGTGCACCAGATGGATCAACAGAAGATTGTGCAGTATGCCCAAACAAGCTTCTCTAGTGTTCAACAACGGCGTCAAAGCCCTGTTCAAACCCAAGCTTCATGTAATCCGCATTGGGAAATTCTTTGAACCATTCGGCCTTCATATTTGCATGATGTCATTAATTTTACATTTTTTTCCAGAACAAAATGAAAATAATAATCTGTATGATATTTGGATGCAGATTCGGGTTTTGTGATACTTACATATTGGGCCGCCAAGTTGGAGTAACCACCAATCCCAAGCTTATGTTGGCCAATTTTTTCAATTCTTGCCTAGGTGGCCTTAGATGTGTCCGAGAGCCTAATCAAGTTTTTAAATACATTAATCGATGTACCAAAATTGATATAAAAACTAGTAATAATAAGGCTTACCGCTACATTTTGGAATGTATTGCATGCCTCCCTATTCTAGCTAGTGGTATCTTTCCTGATTTTCTCAGGCCCTTCTCTTTTCCATCTTGCACCGAGGCTTTCCAATCCATATATGGAATCATTAGAGGGAGCTCATACCTAGGCTTATTTTCTAGGTGAACCCTATACTAGTCTCAGAAAATATTCAAGTGTTTTCCATCCTTCTGTAGGACCTTCGATGTATCGAAGGTATATTTTCTGAACAGACCAACCAAGTGATTAGTCACATCATCCTTTAAAGCTTTTGGCTACTTGTTCCACATTGTGTGGATGGTGGGACCGAATATCTCCAAGGCCAAATCATTCATATGTTTATAAAATATATCATTTCCTGCAAAACATTAATGCCATCATTAGTCAACATTAAAAAATATTATCGGTATATTAGACACAAATTATAAAAACTAAATTGAACAGTCTATAATGACCTGGAATCCTCTCTATCTCTATTGTAACAAGTTCTTCATTCACCAAAAATGTACACACTATTGAACCAGTGCTAGTGACACGAGAAGATCTAGGAAATGCATCCACATCTCTATCTAACCCTGCATCCACCCCTTCTTTTGCATCATCTGTTGTGGGTGGGGAAGCATCGGTTGCACCCTTTGCTGCCCTTGGGGGTGTCACAGAGCGTGTTACCGTCTGTTTAGTGGACAATATGGGAGCAACATGTGGTGTACGTGGAGTGGTTTGGTCACTGGGACCAACATTGCCTTGACCACCACTGATAATCTCCATAGTGTGCTATACATTCAAACCATTGTATTATAAGTTCAATAGCATTTAAAATCAAATATTATAACGTTTTTATAAATGAAATTACATTATTATTCAAGAACTTACTTCCAATTGTTTACGTTGCTGTAACAACAATTGAATCCTTTTTTCGATCCCTTTTGTTTGTTGAACTACCAATGTCAGAAGAATTAGTTCCTCATTTTGTTTTTCCCTGGTCTTTTGTAACACCTTCAATGGGTCTGCAGACTCTCTAATTTCACTATCTCTCATCAACCGGCATTCCTCATTCTGCAAAGAGTTTTGAGACGTTGTTTCATAAACTGAATCCCTTGTCTACAACTGAAATATATAAAAAATTGCTTAGTCTTTGAATCAATAGTGTGCACAAACAATTATATTAACAAAAATTGCCTATCATGATAGAGTCATAGTATTACATCTAGGATTACCTGACGCCTAGACGAGGGTGTTTTCTGATCAACAGATGGGGACTTACCTCGGCCAGTCACCTGCAAAAAAAGTAGAGAACATTATCAAAATTAACACAATATGTAAAAGCTAACAAATATAGAATAAAAAGGATCGCTGGCTCACTGGCTCTGAGGCTGTGCTTTGCTGGAATAGCTGTCACCTAGGGTTTCAAGCTCTCTAGCCGCCCCCATGGCTGTGCCTAGGGGAGGGCACTCCCCTTCCTCGCCTCTTTCTGTTGAGGAATCCTTCAGAAGGTTTCTTTCCGCTCCGGGATTCAAACCGGCAGCCCCCTCCATTCCAAAATTTATCAAGAAACTTGATGCAGTCCCGGAAATTGACCTACCGATCGAACAGCCCATCAAGATTGATCTGGCCCTAGCTGAACGCAGACTGGCTAGGCAGTTCATGGGGTTATGGCCCTCTACTAAAACCATTGACGACTGGATCCAAAGGAACTGGCGACCTCAACTCAAGAATAGTGTTACCTGCTACCCGGTTGGAAGAGGATTCTTCATTTTTGAATTCATCTCCAAAGAAGATCAAGATCTTGTCTTTAGAAATGGCTCGTACTTCATGGGCACCCAAGGGCTGTACCTCAATACATGGACCCCAGAATTCAACGCTGAAGTAGATGTCCTAAAGGAAGTGCCAGTATGGGTAAGGCTACCAAATCTCCCAGTTCACTGCTGGAACACACAAACCCTCGAAAAAGTGGGGAATGCCCTGGGGAGATACATAGACAAAGCGGAGAATAAAGGTCAGTACTCCTGCGCCAGGATTTGTGTGGAGGTCGACCTGGAAGCTGAGCTACCTGAGGCAGTTAAGCTAAAATTCAGATATTGGCATCATTACCAAAAGCTGGATTACGAAGAGCTTCCGTTCAAGTGCCGCCATTGTCACGAGCATGGACATTTCCAGGGAAACTGCCCACAAATTCAGGTCCACGAAGAAGAGGAAGGCTGGAAAAAAGTTAAAAAGGGAAAATTTGGCAACAAAACTCATGAAAAAAAGACAGGAAGTAACATGCAGAACCTGCCATCGAGCTCTTCCTTCCAGGAAGCCATCAAAACAACCCCAATCGTCATTTAGGAAGAAGAAGATCCAGGAAAAGCCAGCGATCCTGCTGGAATTCAAACCAGCAATCCACTTAAAGAAAAAGAGGCCGCGTCCCATAATGAAGATCCTTTGGAAATGGGGGAAATTCACCCAAGGGAATCCTCTCCTGCCGATCCCCCTAGTCCTCTCAAAGACTCAAGCGTGGATCCTCTACTGCTAGACTCAGATCAAGGCGAAGAAACGGATGAAGGGGACTCCTCAAGTAGTCTGCCGACGGTTCCCTTCAAAAATCCAAGAGGCCGGAAATCAAAAAAGAAGCAGAGAGAAGAAGCTACATACTTAGCGGTCCTTGATGGCTCACAAAAAACTTTGAAAGGTATCATGAACGCCAGATCAAATAAAGGAACCGTTCCGGCCTCAAAAGGGGCCACCTCCCCCCACCGTTATTAATGCGATACATCTCCTAGAATTGCAGAGGCTTAGGCTCATCATTAAAAGAAGAAGCAATGAAAGATCTGGTCCGAATTCATAACCCTGAGATTCTGCTTGTCCAGGAGACAAAAATGGAGGAAGCTGCTGCCCTCCAAGCTGGGAAAAAGTTCTGGAAAAAAGGTACCAGGACTGCCAACAACTCTAGAGGAGCCTCGGGAGGCATTGCAACCTTCTGGGATTCCAATCTCTATACTCTTGAAGCTGAAGTCCGTGAGCTTAATTGGATCTTTACTAAACTCATCCACAAAGCCTCAGGGCATTCGGTAAGTCTCTTAAATCTCTATGTTCCTGTCCTACATTCGGAAAAAAAAGACGGCTAGAATAAGCTAGAATCCTTTCTCAATCTTCAGTGCCTTGATAACATTATTGTGGCTGGCGATTTGAATGTTACTCCGGCCTCAAGTGAGAAAAAAGGGGGCACGCTAGTCAGGGATACCTCGAGGGAATGGGTGGAGGATATCATCCTCGGTTGGGATCTTTTAGACATAAAACCAGCCAGAGGAAAGTTTACTTGGTCGAATAAGAGAGTTGGGCCAGGCCATGTGGCTACCCGGCTTGACAGGTTCCTAGTCCACTCCTCCTTTCTCACCCTTGGTCTTTTGGCCTCCTCCAAAATCCTTCCTCACTGTACCTCTGACCATAAGCCCATCCTTCTAGAGCTTTCTCTCGCTCCTAACCTCGGCCCAATCCCCTTCCGCTTTAGCCCCCTTTGGATCCAGCATGAGGATTTTTTACAAGTTGTAACTGATTCCTGGGCCACTCCTCTTAAAGGCTCACCCTCTTTCATCTGGGAATCCAAGCTAAAAAGGATTAAACTGGATCTGAAAAAGTGGGCAAGACTCCTTGTCACGCCCTCCTCAAAAAGAAATACTGCCCAAGCTGAATTAGAAGCTCACCAATTCCTCATGGATGCCTCAACTATAACTGACTGCATGCTGAGAAAGGAAGAGGAACTCCAGAAATCCTTCTTCTCAGCCTGTAGGACGGAAGAGGAATGTTGGAGGCAAAAATCCGGAAATATTTGGCTCCTGAGTGGAGATAAAAATAGCAAGTATTTCCATAAGCAGGCTGAGGCTCAGAAAAACCACAATGCAATCTCAGAAATCATCTACAATGGAGACCTTATCAAAGACTTTGAGGGCATTAAGCAGGCCGCCCAAGCTTCCTTCAAGGAGTTATACACAGCCCCCATTGAGGACCCGGTTGACACCTCCGCCCATCCGTTTGACCTCATTCCAAGCCTTATCAAGTAGGAGGACAACAATCTCCTCACAACTCCGGTTACTATGAATGAACTTAAAGAGATCCTCTTGATTATGAAACCGGATAGCGCGCCTGGCCCTGACGGTTTCAGCACTAGGTTCTTCACTAGCTGCTGGTCGATAATAAAGTATGATCTCCTAAAAATGGTTCGGCATTCTTAGTTAGTAAATAGGCTAGGGGGAAGCACGAATTCTTCCTTCCTAGCTCTGATCCCGAAGGAAAAAGGTGCCAATACATTCAATCGCTTCAGACCGATCTCCTTGTGCAACACAGGGTACAAGATCATTACCAAGATCATTGCCTCCAGACTAAAAATGATTCTGCCCAAAATTATCCCCGAAAATCAGGGAGGCTTCATCAAGGGAAGGAAAATCTTGGACAACATTATTCTCGTCCAAGAAGCCATTCATTCCAGCTGCCAGCGTAATGAGAAAGGTATGGTCATTAAACTTGATTTAGCTAATTCTTTTGATCATGTCAAGCATGATTTTCTGTTTGCAGTTATGGAAAAATTTGGCTTTTCCTCCACTGTTATAAACTGGATCAAAGGCTGCGTAGATGCTCCTTGGATAGGACCTTTAGTGAATGGGAGACCTACGGGATTCTTCAAAGCAACCAGAGGTCTCAGGAAAGGCTGTCCGCTGTCCCCCCTTCTTTATGCCATTCAAGCTTCAGTTCTCAGCTTTCAGCTCAACCTCTGCCAGGAATCCCAATCGCTGCCTGGCCTCAGAATAGTGCATGGTGTCCGGAGCATAAACCATGCTCAATTCACAGATGACACCTTGTTATTAGGAGGAGTGAGCTCCCATTCTGCTGAATACTTTAAGCATGAGCTGGAAATTTACAAGGAGGTGTCCGGAAGCAAAATCAACTTCCATAAAAGCAAGATCTTCAGCTGGAATTGTTCAGCAAGAGAGATTCGGGGTATAACCAGAATTCTTGGAATGGAAGGCACAACGGACTGGGAGACCTTCCCCTACCTTGGCATCCCCATCTGCAAAAACAAACTCAAATCAGCAAACTGGGATAACATCTTAGACAAAATCAAATCAAAAATCCAAAGTTGGAGTGCCAATTGGCTCAATACAGCAGGTAAAAATATTCTTTTAAAAGCTGTCCTTAATAGCATGCCTGTTTACCATTCATCCATCATGCTCGCCCCTGCTTTGGTCATTCACAAAATGGAAGGTATGCTAAGAAAATTTTTATGGGAAGGAGGCAAGGGGAATGAAAAGAAAATTCATCTTATTAGCTGGAATAAGATACAAAAGCCACGTGATTAAGGAGGGCTGCAAGTGAGAAGTCTTTCCTCTCAAAACCTAGATTTAGGAGCTAAACTGCTAGAGCAATAAATCTCTCAGGAAAAAATACTTTCCCGGCCCAAGAAAGAGATGCTTGGATATGCCTCCCACAAACAGAAATGGTTCTTTGATCTACAAGTTGTGCCTTAAAGCTTTGGAACCTTTCCAAAGTAACCTTTACTGGATCCCTGGTGATGGTAAAACTATAAGAATTTGGGACGATTCAATCATGGGTGATGCCCCTTTAGGATCTTGCGGGGAAGTGGATCATCTCAGAGTCTGGATTTTAAACAATGGGATCAATTCGCTTTGGGACTTGTCTCAGTGGGAAGATAACAATTGGATAGGATGGGACCTAGGAAACCCCCCTCCAGATCTAGCTGCCAAGGCTGAATTGCTTACAGTCCTCCTCCAGGGCAAATCTCCCATCAATGAAGGAATAAGAGACAAAAGAGGATGGGGGAGTAATTCAGGAAATTATTCCTCTGCTGAAGGATACAAGAAGTTTCATGCTGTCCCATTCGCTGCTCCCAATCCGGCGATCTGGAAATTCCTGTGGGAAAAATTCTTCATTCCAAAAATATACATGTTCTGCTGGACTATGGCTCACAAAAGTATCCTCACTAGAGAAAACCTCAAGAAAAGAGGGATGGAAGGCCCCTCTAGATGTTCGTTGTGCAAAAGTGAGAATGAAACTTCAAATCACCTCATCATTGGCTGCAATTTCTCCAAAGAAGTCTGGAATCATGCCTTGAGGATTATCCCTAGCATAAACATCCCAACTACCATCCACGATCTTCTCTCAAGCTGGATACACCTCTCCCCGTTCCTGCTTTCCAAGAAACCTCTCCTTCATTCTGCCTAGAACTGGATCCTTAAAGCCACTTGTTGGAAAATTTGGACTGAAAGAAATAATCGAATCTTTAGGGGGCAATAAAGCCAACCCTCTAAAGTATCAGCCCAAGCAAGAGCTCTTATTGGGGAAGCACTAGAAAATAACTCCTCCCTGTCTAACACTGTTCCTCTCAAGCCCGAAGAATCTCTTTGGCTTGCCCAGTTTGTCCCCAATCACCAAAATCGAACTCCATCAAAAATTCTCTTTGCTAATTGGGAAATTAGGCTAGATGAGGATGCCTTCAACAGGTGGAAACTCGCCAGGAATGATCTCTGTCTTTTCTTTGATGGAGCAGCAAAGGGTAATCCGGGGCTTTCCGGTTGTGGTGAAGTTATCACTGAGGCAAATGGCAATTTGGTCAGCTCCTACGCCCGGGGTCTTGGAAATGGGACAAATAATAAGGCAGAGCTTTGTGGACTTTATCAAGGTTTGAGGATTTCCAGGACTAAAGGTATTGCAAAAATACTGGTTTTCAGAGACTCTAGGATGCTAATTCAAGCCATCACCAATAAGAAGTGCCCCTCCCATTTACAGCTAGCTCAAATTTTGCAAAGAATTATGCTGCTTTGTAAAAATTTCCAATCTATTAGTTTCTTTCACATTCTTAGAAACCTGAACTCAATGGCAGACAAGGCAGCGAATGATGGATCCCTATTAGGCAGAGGAATCCTGCACATGGATGGCATGGAGATTAGATGGGACGTCCCCTAGCAGGGTCAAGCGTCCTCATTCGCCTGCCAGAACTTTGCTGTTCCAAGATTCCCGTCTGGCACTGCAGGGAAAATATCTGATCTTTGATTCTGCTCTCATGCTGTCTGTGACCGAATCAACCCCTGGACTTCTTTTATTCCTGCCTCTATCGCCAAGTATTGCACTTCTGTTGATTCATTTTGCTGAAACTGCTCTGAAGGTAAAGATTTCCTCTCTGCGGCGTTCTCCAGAAGTTGATCCTTGTCTCTCTATGGCATCGAATAGTTCCTCCTCCTCGGGTCTATCTGTGGAAGCACGAATCCAAGAGCTAGAATCAGCTATGGGGAGAATCTGAGGCCGTATGGCTGGATTTGAGAAAAAACTGGAAGATTCCACTAAGGTTGGAGATAAAACTTGGGATTTACTGAATGCCGATATAAGGAAATTGAGAGATGATCACGTTGCCTCAGCTGAGAAAATGAAAGATTTCAAGGTCGAGGTGCGTACTGGCTTCAAGGACGAGGAAAATGTTCATGGGGACTTCGGCAAGCGTCTCAATGCTCTGGAGAAGGCTGGGGCAAATATGGAGCTGGAATGAAGAGCTGGAGTGATGTTCCCGCTCAAATCCTCTGCCTCTCTTCTATCTACTATGTTAAATAATTATAATAAGGCTGTTGAGCCCCACTGGATCCTAGATTCACTTTGGGAAAATGAACTTCTGCTATATTTTGTTACAGCACCCGACAGCTGATTTGCCGGAACCTTATAATCTAATCCTTTGTTTTAGTTTAAAAAAACAAATATAGAATAAAAATAAACACTATGCTACATGTTTTATATGTGTACATTTTTGAAGTATTTATAATGTGGAATTACATTTAGGTTTACTGGTTTCCTCGAGGCTCTAGTCGTATGATCAATAGTTGGGGACTTTCCTCGGTCAATCTGCAAAAAAGGTAGACAACATTACCATGATGAACGCAAACATAAAAACGAAAGAATACATAACAAAATAAATATTATGCTACATGATATACATGTTTAAAATTTTAAAATATTTGAAATGGAGAATTACATTCATGTTTTCATGTTGCCGTGATGCTGTAGTCGGCTGATCAATAGCCGGTTGGCTTCCCTGATCAACATTCTGCATGGAAAATAGATAAGATTATATAAATGAACCGAATATACTAATGAAAAACATAACAACATATCTATATGTCCATCCTAAATTTATTACATTGAAAATATCAATGTATACCTGTTGCCTTGACTCGGGTCGACAAACATCTACGGAGAGGGAGGTGCCCCTGAGAGAACCTTGCATCAAAAACATACTAAAAGTTACCTAACGAAACATGAAAAGTAGAAAATTACAATTATATGCTAACGAAAAATCCTATAGATGTTAAAATAATTAATAAAAGGTTGGTTAAATTGTTCGATGTACCACAACCATACTAACCCTGTTTGTATCTACACGATTCAAATTGTAATTAATAACCAGTTCTTCGCCAGCAACTATTGATTTAATTGCACATACAAAGACACGGTTTCCTTCACGCAACTTGAATATGCAGTTGGGTTTCTTAAGTGTAGATCCCGGTTGTGTACTGTTTAGAAACCTCGCAATATTACGAGTTGTTTTTGGCCTTCCGTCCATGTACAATGTTGCTCCTTTATTTTGAGCTCTGTCTTTCAGTTGTATATAATTCACTGACAACCCATATCTACGCATACTTTGTATATATTGGACCAGGCGCATCCAATCACTGTAGTTGTAAGAGGGTCCAACATACTCCATCAATTCTGTACATCTACCATATCCAACCTTTATGGCGTCCATGCAATGACAACGGTGCAATTCTATATATCCTCTCATTCACACAAAAATCAGTGTTTACTTGAGGAATATCCCTAGGCACCCATTGTTTCACTAGGTGTTTATAACTTAAGGGCACGTCGATGTCTCCCACTGTCTCATCATCATAGGAACATGACCCCCTCCTTTGACAAAAAATTGTCATGCATTTATTGAATTTTCTTCTGATATTCTAACATCTAGTTGATCTAGCCCTTGTAGACCTATTGGATGTCTCACTTTCCTCTAGCCTTCCCAAACTCCCCTCGCTAGAGGAAGACAGGTCTGACAAATACCTGTTTGGTTCTAACTGCACCATGGCCGAATTTTTTTTTGGCAAAAACATAGCAAAATACCAACAAAAAAACTTGGAACGCCTTATAAGCAAAAAAATTGCTAAAGAAAAAGCTCGTCAAGAATGAGTTTGGGTAATATGTGTGGGCATTTGATAGCCCTAAAAATTCTAATGTATGCCCCTCTTTTAGTTACATACAAGTCTCCATTCTCACTTATTGGTTGCATTGCCTTTTCCTAACATGAATTGGGTAGGATAAAAAAATATCATGTTATACATGGGCACTATGTTATGCTCACAAATATTTATATAATGTATTATAAATGTGTGTTCCTAAAGGATTTGGCAATATACATGGATGGGCACTATGCTTGGCCACCAATGCTTTCACGTCTCTGGATATATGTTAGAAACATACATCACATATAGCAAGTATGATGACATGTAGAATGTTGGAACGATTATGGTGGTTGTGTATTTGGATATGCAGGTGTTCTTATTACTAGCCTAACCCCCTTTCAACAATAATATTTGTAGATTTAATGAGTCTATGTCTAATTCTCTTGGTCCTCATTACATTCAAGGAGCTAATGCATAGGTCTCTGTACTCCATAACAACGAACACTACACAAACTTAATTTAGAGGAGGTCCAAATTCCCTTTGTCCATTCACAAGCTTCATATGTATGCTTGTGCCCATTGGACTTTGGCCTTTCGACGTTGTCAAGCTTGAGACGATCTGTTATGCATATGCAACAAATATAACACTGCAATTTATGCTAATATATGTTTGTATAGGGCTTGGAGGTTCTTTTTTAATGGAATATCTCCTTGAAAGAACATATCTTCGCATTCATCTACATTTACTTCGGATAAAAGTGATACAAAGTTGTTATGTTGGTCACTTCCCTCAAAAAGAATCTTTGACATGAGTTTCTTTTTCAAGGAATCTTGGTTAATCTCCTCTTCCAAACTTCTAGGTCACTTATCCACTCTACATTGGCTCGATTATTAATTTTCTTGGCCACTCCTCTCTCCTTACTCTACACTCGTTGTTGTTGTAACCCTTACTTTTGATGGTTGTAAGTGGTTTTTAGTTTTCCCATGAATGATGTTGTGATGTTGTAGATGATTATCCATTTTACCTAATATGTTTTATGATTTTTTCCATCATTGCTAGGGTGCACATACCTATTGTTTATGGCTTCTTAAGTATGAAAGCTCAAGGGCCTAAAAGTGCCCAGATCTCATGTAGGACCCTTTAAGAGTCATAATAACAACTATTGTTAGAGGATGTTATTCTCCAAATGATACACCAAAACCATACTTATTGGTTAATATTTGTGTAGGGATGTTTTTCTCTCTCACATAATTTATCGTACTAATGGGATTGTGACTATCAAGTCAGTGCCTTATTTGCATAGTGGCCATCCTACAATAGTACATTGGAAATTCTAAAAAATTCTAATGTATGCTGTAAAAATTCTAATGTATGCCCCTCTTTTAGTTACATAAAAGTCTCCATTCTCACTTAATGATTGCATTGCATTTTACTAACATGAATTGGGTAGGCTCACAAAATATCATGTTATGCATGAGCACTATGATATGCTCACAAATATTTATATAATGTATTATAAATGTGTGTTCCTAAAAGATTTGGAAATATACATGGATGGGCACTATTCTTGGCCACCAATGCTTTCACGTCTCTAGAAATATGTTAGAAACATACATCACATATAGAAAGTATGATGACATGTAGAATGTTGGAGCGATTATGGTGGTTGCGTATTTGGATATGCAGGTGTTCTTATTACTGGCCTAACCCCCTTTCAACAATAAAATTTGCAGATTTAATGAGTCTATGTCTAATGCTCTTGGTCCTGATTACATTCAAGGAGCCAATGCATAGGTCTCTGTAATCCATAACAACAAACACTACACAAAATTAATTCATAGGAGTTCCAAATGCCCTTTGTCCATTCACAAGCTTCATATGTATGCTTGTGCCCATTGGACTTTGGCCTTTCAACATTGTCAAGATTGAGACGATCTGTTATGCATATGCAGAAAATATAACACTCGAATTTATGTTAATATATGTCTGTACAGGGCTTGGAGGTTCTCCTTTAATGGACTATCTCCTTGAAAGAACATATCTTCACATTCATCTACATTTACTTCGGATAGAAGTGATATGGAGTTGTTATGTTGGTCACTTCCCTCAAAAAGCATCTTTGACATGAGTTCCTTTTTCAAGGAATCTTGGTTAATCTCCTCTTCCAAGCTTCTAGGTCACTTCTCCACTCTACATTGGCCCGATTATTCATTTTCTTGGCCACTCCTCTCTCCTTACTCTACACTCGTTGTTGTTGTAACCCTTAATTTTGATGGTTTGAAGTGGTTTTTAGTTTTCCCATGAATGATGTTGTGATGTTGTAGATGATTATCCATTTTACCTAATATGTTTTATGATCTTTTCCATCATCGCTAGGGTGTGCATACCTGTTGTTTATGGCTTCTTAAGCTTGAAATCTCAAGGGCCTAAAAGTGCCCAGATCTCGTGTAGGACCCTTTAAGAGTCATAATAACAACTATTGTTAGAGGATGTTATTATCCAAATGATACACCAAAACCATACTTATCAGTTAATATTTGTGTAGGGATGTTTTTCTCTCTCACATAATTTATCATACTAATGGTATTTTGACTATCAAGTCAGTTCCTTATTTGCATAGTGGTAATCCTACAACAGTACACTAGAAATTCTAAAAAATTCTAATGTATGCCCTCTTTTAGTTACATACAAGTCTCCATTCTCACTTATTGCTTGCATTTCCTTTTCCTAACATGAATTGGGTAGGCTCACAAAATATCATGTTATACATGGGCACTATGATATGCTCACAAATATTTATATAATGTATTATAAATGTGTGTTCCTAAAGGATTTGGAAATATACATGGATGGGAACTATGCTTGGCCACCAATGCTTTCATGTATCTGGAAATATGTTATAAACATACATCACATATAGCAAGTATGATGACATGTAGAATGTTGGAGCGATTATGGTGGTTTTGTATTTGGATATGTAGGTGTTCTTATTACTGGCCTAACCCCCCTTCAACAATAATATTTTCATATTTAATGAGTCTATGTCTAATGCTCCTGGTCCTCATTACATTCAAGGAGCGAATGCATAGGTCTTTGTAATCCATAACAACAAACACTACACAAATTAATTCAGAGGAGTTCCAAATTCCCTTTGTCCATTCACAAGCTTCATATGTATGCTTGTGCCCATTGGACTTTGGCCTTTCAATGTTGTCAAGCTTGAGACGATCTATTATGCATATGCAACAAATATAACACTGCAATTTATGCTAATATATGTCTGTACAGGGCCTGGAGGTTCTCCTTTAATGGACTATCTCCTTGAAAGAACATATCTTCGCATTCATCTACATTTACTTTGGATAGAAGTGATATGGAGTTGTTATGTTGGTCACTTCCCTCAAAAAGAATCTTTGACATGAATTCCTTTTTCAAGGAATCTTGGTTAATCTCCTCTTCCAAACTTCTAGGTCACTTCTCCACTCTACATTGGTCCGATTATTCATTTTCTTGGCCACTCCTCTCTCCTTACTCTAAACTCGTTGTTGTTGTAACCCTTACATTTGATGGTTGTAAGTGGTTTTTAGTTTTCCCATGAATGATGTTGTGATGTTGTAGATGATTATCCATTTTACCTAATATGTTTTATGATTTTTTCCATAATTTCTAGGGTGCACATAGCTGTTGTTTATGGCTTCTTAAGCTTGAAAGCTCAAGGGGCTAAAAGTGCCCAGATCTCATGTAGGACCCTTTAAGAGTCATAATAACAACTATTGTTAGAGGATGTTATTCTCCAAATGATACACCAAAACCATACTTATCGGTTGATATTTGTGTAGGGATGTTTTTCTAATCTCTCCCATAAATTATCATACTAATGGGATTGTGACTATCGAGTCAATGCCTTATTTGCATAGTGGCAATCCTACAATAGTACACTGAAAATTATAAAAGATTCTAATGTATGCCCCTCTTTTAGTTACATACAAGTCTCCATTCTCACTTATTGCTTGCATTTATTTTTCTTAACATGTATTGGGTAGGCTCACAAAATATCATGTTATACATGGGAAATATGATATGCTCACAAATATTTTTATAATTTATTATAAATGTGTGTTCCTAAAGGATTTGGAAATATACATGGATGGGCACTATGCTTTCATGTCTTTGGAAATATGTTAGAAACATACATCACATATAGCAAGTATGATGACATGTAGAATGTTGGAGCGATTATGGTGGTTGTGTATTTGGATATGCTGGTGTTCTTATTACTAGCCTAACTCCCTTTCAACAATAATTGTTGCAGATTTAATCAACAGTACACTGGAATTTCTTATGACTAACTCATAAATCTTCCCATGGTTATTAAATATCCATCTATAAACCACTATTATGGTTTCATCATTGGTCCCATTCAAGAACAAAAAAGTATACATGACTTCTCTCCCTACATTAATTCCACGTGCACATAATGACTAGCTTCAGTACTTCTTAACTTTTCAATATTCCTTTTGACAACAAAAGTGAATCATGAAACAAAATCCTTACTTTCAACATCTTGCACAGCTGATGGCTTTGATCGAACTATATAAGTACTTTGTTCCCAAAGTAAATATTTTGAGACCTAGGAATGAAGGGGAGAGATAATGAATGGTTGAAGGACTCCAATGGAGGATGAATTGATTCCCTGTTCTACCTACCCAAAGGTCCTTTTATAATGAAGATTATCCCTAACTTATAATTGATTTGTAGTCTTCTATTTTTCACCCATACTTCTCAAAGCAACACAGTTTTATGCCGAACTAGTATGTATCTTCATGTCACAAGTTATTCCTTGTAGATGAATATGGAACCCTAGAAGGTGGTGTTGATTTGGAAATATGATGTTACAATGTTCCATCCCATATTTAAGACAATATTGGAGAGTAATTTATTGTATAACATTAACATATTAATTTTCAACCCTAAGGAAACGCTAACTTGAACAGTGTTGGGAGATTTCAAATAGGTACCA
>LPNX010334952.1:0-147654 GCA_001517045.1 Pseudotsuga menziesii | reverse complement strand
AACACAAAAAGTAGTTTTTTTCTTTCTTCCTCCAAAATTAATCAATATTATTTTATTATTTTAACTATTATTTTATTATTTTCACTATTATTTTATTATTTTCTTTAGGAGGCTCATTTTAGCCCCCAAAATTCCTCTAATGCACAAACTTGAGGTTTGAAACAGATTGTAGTCTTATAGACTCTTTGAGAGAGGCATCAATTGGTTTGTGTTGAGATTATTAAGCATATACATAAGGCATCAAGAAGATAAGCTCGAATTTGTCCTTCTCTACTCCATCATCAAATAGGTTGAGGTTAGCTTCTTCAACACCACATATAGGTTCACTATAATTGTCTGGGGATAAATTAAACATTTTTAATCTTCAACAGACTCTACCAACAGAACAATCTATTATATGTACTAGGAGCTTCAGTCAAATCAAGATAAATCCTCTACAAACATATGAAGAAAAGTTTGGTTTTGTAAACCAAGGGGATGGAAAAGGGGAAAGGAAACATCAAAGATCACTCACACCAGGGAATAATTCTAAAGCTAACCAATTGTATAAACCACAAAGGTCATATTCTCATGTTAAATGTAAGAGAGACAAACAAAAATCAAACACGTTGACAATTGACATAAAATGCTCAAATAAAGAATGGAGGACATCAAAATACCTAGTACTTGCTTCCATACCCAAATCATAAACCATAAGATTCATTATTGTCCATTAATGGCCAAGTATAACCTAACCCAATTTCAAGTGAACTAAGCACCCCACGGTTGAATCAGGATATTGGGCCAAGTTTATTATAAATTCCAAGAAGCAATCGATAGAGTAACCAAGCATCCACTCTACAAGATCTCCAAGAACTAACTTCATTCAAGTGAAAGATGTATGCAGGTTGCTGCAGACATTATATCTCTACTCATTCGATTTCCTTCAAAGTGTTGTAACTTGCTTAGTGCTCCTCTCTATTTATCATTTACGTTCAACTTAACGGTGAAATCAGCAAGTCCAGGAAAATCTTCTAGTACATCTCCTTTACAGTAATGGACAAATAATGATGTTAGTTCTTGGAGATCCTATAGAGTGGATGTTTTAACGTCTTCAGTGCTACTCTATAGTGCATAACCCAACACTTTAGAGAAGATTCTAATGGTTTTCTTGGACATCTTGGGGTATCCTAATCAAATTCATAATGATAGGTGGGAGGAATGCATTACGAAATTCCATGGGAAATAGGATTCTGCTAGGTTTCATTTTTGAATTACATATTGAATCTCTTCCAAGGTTGAATGTGGCCCTGAGGATATTAAGATGAATATGTTCAATATATATCTTAACTTGCAAAAATGTGACATAAGAAATTGGTATATATGGATTCCTAGTAAGGGTGTATACTCAATTGTAAATATTCTCAGGTTGTTATACAAGATATGGGATCCTATTCTTGATGAGGAATATTTTGAGGATCCAGTTTACCCTCCAGAAAATCAAGACCTTGAAAAAATCCATGAAGATTCCTTTGAAGAAGGCCCTATTTAAGAAATATCCCATTCTCCTATTATATTACCCCATCCCAAGAATATGAATTAGATGGTCCATATTGTTGAGATTCTGATGAGGAATATTTTGTAGGAAAACCCTTGTTTGATGGTGAGATGGAAAATGCATCCATTTATCCATTTCATGAAGAGTTGGATGTTATATTTGAAATCAATAATAATATTTTTGGGGACCCCATATATGATTGATATAGTGAAGCATCTAATGAGGAACCTAAACAATTGGAACCTATAGAGAAACCAAGCATCCACTCTACAAGATCTACAAGAAATAACATCATTAAAGTGAAGGATGTATGCAAACTGTTGCAGACATTATATCTCTATTCATTCGATTTAATACAAAGTGTTGTAGCTTGCTTAGTGCCCCTCTCTGTTTATAATCTACATTCAACTTAATGGTGAAATCAACAAGTCCAGGAAAATCTTCTAGTACATCTCCTTTATAGTAGTGGACAAATAATGATGTTAGTTCTTGGAGATCATGTAGAGTGGATGTTTTAACCTCTTCAGTGCTACTCTGTAGTGCATAACCCAACACTTCAGAGAAGATTCCAATGGTTTTCTTCGACATCTTGGGGTACCCTAATCAATTTCATAATGATAGTTGGGAGGAATGCATTCCGAAATTCCATGGGCAATATGATTCTGCTAGGTTTCATGTTGAATTACATATTGAATATCTTCCAAGGTTGAATGTGGCGCTGGGGATATTAAGGTGAATATGTTCAATATATATCTTAACTTGCAAAAATGTGACATAAGAAATTGGTATATATGGATTCCTAGTAAGGGTTGTATACTCAATTGTAAATTTTTTAACCTCTTCAGTGCTACTTTGTAGTGCATAACCCAACACTTCAGAGAATACTCACTCCACTGTATCTTGAACATGCCCTTGGTACATTAATTTTGGATGCCTCTCAGTTGAAATAATGCTACTGATCAACCAGATAAAGAAGGCTTGAAAAGAGTTCAAATCTAAAGTATTAGGCCTTACCAACCTCAAAAGATTGAAGAGCCCTTTAAAATTGTTCTGAAAAAGGGTGCATGACAATAACACCCGTCTCCTCGTATGTATTTGGGAAAGAGCATGGACTATGTTGGTGTCCTTATTGTGTGGGAAATTCCCTTCATCTAAAACAAGCAGTCTTGGTCCCTAAAGTAGAATTTGTTGGAAATATTCACCCAATGGTTCAAATTAAACACTTCATATTCTAAGGGTTTATTAAACATGATAAGATGAAAGACACTTGGGAATTGATTCAACATCTGTTGTCACTACAATTTGGAAATTACTGGGTTAGGTTTGGGTTTCTTTCTAATATAAGGTTTCTATAATAAAAAACCTTAAAGAAGAAATCCATAACATTTGGTAGAATTTTGACAAACCCCTGTTGTCGCTACAATTTGGAAAATACTAGGTTAGGTTCGAGTTTCTTTCTAACCTAGGGATTTTATAATGATATTGAATTATAGTTGAAGTTTTTTTGTAAAAACCTGAGTGGTTAGGGTACGTGTGCCTTCTCCTCGATTTCACACTTGGGTGCATCTATATTTTTCAGCTTGTGCCTATCATGCTATTTTTACCCCTATTACCTCTATTTTTGTGGGTGTTGAATGACAGTAACCTTCTCTAATAGCCTCTACCTTTCCTCTATTAGACTCCGCTTATGATGGGTCCGCTCGCTGGGTCAATTATATGCTTTACAACGAGGTATGGAACTCTATATCAATATGGGTCAAATGCGGGTCAAATGAAACTCTATTTTTACCCCTATTAACTCTATTTTCGTGGGTGTTGAATGAGGGTAACCTACTCTAATAGCCTCTGCCTTTCCTCTATTGATAATGAAACCCTGGATATTTGCAGAACTATCTTAAAATTCTTAAAATAGAAATGAATTAGGGCATGGTACTCACATTTTTGGGATGCATTGTCTCGACTAACAGTTTCTTTTATGATTGGCCTCCTTTTCCGCTACAAAACCACAATCCACTCTCCTTAGTCTTCGTGGGTCCAAATCGTTTATTCTCCGACCAAGTTGCTCAGATCATCACTAATCACTGATTGGTCTCAACAAACACTCGACGAGATGCACAGAGGAAGAAGCTTTCTCGTGAAGATGAAATGAAAATAGCACGCGTCAGGTAGTTTTTTGTTATTGTTTTATGTTTTATTTTATTTATTTATACATATGTATTTAAAATTATATATATATATATATATATATATATATATATATATATATATATATATGTGTGTGTGTGTGTATTTATAAATATATATATAGATAGATAGATAGATAGATAGATAGATAGATACTAACAAATAAATTTAATATAAAATTACAAGTAAGATTTAATTAAAAAATATTTAATTTTGATAAGTATAAAGAGATATAATTATTAGGTGTTTGACATTATATGCATAGACTTTGTAGTGGCTAAGAGTCATATGGATAAAGGTTTAACTGTGATAATTGTTGGTGATGATAAGGGATAGGGTTTATAGGGGTTTGGGAATAGGTTTTATAGGTATTATGTTTTAAAAGGGTTAAGTGTTTTAGGTTAGGGATTAGTCTCATATGAACCTTCGTTTATTTTCTCTAAGTACTATTCAATGTCCCAACAAAAAATCCCTAACAACTTTTCATTACAGGTTTCATTATCTCTTTTTTCTTAATCCTCATCGAAGTGGCCACTCCACTTCCACTAGAAATGACCTTCTTCAGCATGTTCATAATATCTTCTTGGTTGCAATGCTTTAGCACCATATACATAAAGAAGTACACTAGTTTAAACCTTTCATCAAGGCTTCTATACAATGTTGTTATGTAGAAACAAAAAATTTAATCCATCTCATGACACTTAATGTACATGTTCCTTCGAGTGTAACATACACATTCATGTTAGACACACCAAACACACAGAGAGGGGGGGTGAATCTATGTGTGCAGTCTTTATTACTTTTTCAATTTTAACAATCAACAACTAATTCATCAATGCATTATTCTACCATTTACATAATCATTTCATAAACATCTACCACTTCATCATTTATAAATCATAAGCATCCAAATCATGGACTTATAACAAGAACCATAGCACAAGAGAACACAACACCATATGATTTTGAGGATTATAATGATGATGATGAGGAGGATGAGGATGTTGCTGATGATGATGATGTCGATGATGATCATGATGCTGTCCATGATGACGATCATTATGATGATGATAATGATGACGATGATGAAGACGATGATGCTGATGATGAGGATGAAGATGATGAAGATGATGAAGATGAAGATGTTGATGATGAAGATGACGATAATGATGATGATGAAGATGATGATGTTGACGATGATGAAGATGATGATGATGATGATGGTGGTGGTGGTGGTGGTGATGACCATCTTGATATCATATGAAATGATGAAAATGCTAACAATGTTGATGATGATGATGATGATGACACCGATGATGACGACGACGACGACGACGACGATGATGATGGATAATGATGATGTTGATGGATGATGATGTTGATGATGATGATGATGTTGATGATGATGATGTTGATGTCAATGATGATGATGAGAAAGACTTATGATGTTGATGACGATGACGACGATGCTGATGATAATGATGATGATGATGACGACGACGATGATGAAGATGATATGAAGTAATTAATTTGATCTAGGTTTACTTTTAATTTTAAAAATAATTTTAATGATGGTGTTGATGATGATGATGAATATGGTGATGATGATGATGATGATGATGGCATTGATGATGATGATGGCCATGACGATTATGATGATGTCGAAGATGGCCGTAACGATTAGAGTCCCATAACGATGAATTTGTTTATGAATATTATGACGAATATGAGGATGAGGATGATGGTGACGATGATGATGATGATGATGATGATGATGGTGACGATGATGATGATGATGATGATGATGATGATGATGATGACGATGACGACAATGATGATGATGGCGATGGTAATGAAGATGATGACGATGATACAGATGACAATGATGATGATGATGATGATATGAAGTAATTAATTTGATCTAGGTTTATTTTTAATTTTAAAAATAGTTTTAATGATGATGTTGATGATGTTGATAATTTTAATGATAATGATGGCGATGAATATGATGATGACGATGATGATGATGACGATGATGAAGATGATGATGACGACGATGACGATGATGATGATAATTATGATTTTGATGATGATGATGGCAATGATGATGATGATGGCGATGATCATGAGGATAACGATGTCATCTTCATCGATTATGATGAACATGATGATGATGGTGATGACTATGTTGATGAAGATGACGATGATGATGATGGTAATGATGATGAAGACGACGATGATGACGACGATGATGATGAAGATAATGCTGAGGGTGATTATGATGATGATGATGATTATATACTATGATGATGGTGATGATGATGTTATTTGTAACTCTTTTTAAAAAAAAAGATAAATGAATAGGTCTATGATGATGATGACGATGATGATGAAGATGATGATGATGGTGGTGATGATGTTAATAAGATGACGGCGATGATTATGACGATGACGATGATGATTATTATGACGATGATGATGACGACGATGATTATGATGATGATGATGATTATGACGATGACGATGATTGTGACGACGATGATGATGATGATGAAGATGATGATGATGGTGATGATGAAGACGACGAAGATGATGAAGATGATGATGATGATGATGATTATGATGATGGTGATTATGATGATGATGATGATGATTATGATGATGATGATGATGATGATGATGATGATGATGATGATGATGATGATGATGATGATGTTGTTGATGAGGATGATGAGGACGATGATGATGATGACTATGATGATGAAGATGATGATGATGGTGATGATGATGAAGATGACGACGACGACGACGATGATGATGATGATGATGATGTGTGATGATGACGACGATGATGATGAAGATGATGATGTCTGATGATGACAACAATGATGAAGATGATCATGATCATGATGAAGACGATGATGATGATGACGATGATGATCAACATGATGATGATGGTGATGGTAATGATGTTAGTAACTCTCTTTTTTTAAATAAGATAAAATAATAGGTCTAATTAAATATTTACCTTTCATTGTATTTCATCGTTGACGATGACAATGATGATGATGAAGACGATGATATAGACGACGATGACGATGATGATGATGATCTGAAGTAATTAATTTGATCCAGGTTTATTTTTAATTTTAAAAATAGTTTTAATGATGATGTAGATGATGCTGATAATTTTAATGATGATGATGGCGATGAAGATGATGATGATGATGACAACGATGATGAAGATGATGATGATGAAGATCATGAGGATAACAATGTCATCTTCATCGATTATGATAAAGATGATGATGATGGTGATGATTATGTTGATGAGAATGATGATGATGATGATGGTCATGATGATGAAGACGACGATGACGACGACGATGATGATGAGGGTGATTATGATGATGATGATGATTATATATGATGATGATGGTGGTGATGATGTTAGTTGTAACTCTTTAAAAAAAATTTAAAATAAATGAATAGGTCTATGATGATGATGATGATGATGACGATGACGATGAAGATGATGATGATGGTGATGATGATGATAATCAGATGGTGATGATGATTATGATGATGACGATGATTATGATGATGACGATGATTATGATGATGACGATGACGATGATTATGATGATGACAATGATGATGATTATGATGATGGCGATGATTATGACGATGACGATGATGATGACGATGATTATGACGATGACGATGATAATGATGATGATGATGATGATGACGATGAAGATGATGATAATGGTGATGATGAAGACGACGATGATGATGACGATGATGACTATGATGATTATGATGATGATGATGATGATGATGATGATGATGATGATGATGAGGATGATGAGGATGATGAGGATGACAATGATGATGAAGATGATGATGATGGTGATGATGATGAAGATGATGATGATAAAGATGATTACAATGACGATGATGTTGATGATGATGATGACGTGTGATGATGACGATGATGATGATGAAGATGATGATGTCTAATGATGACGACGATGATGATGAAGACGATGATGATCATGATGAAGATGATGATGATGAAGATGATGATGATGATGACGATGACGATGATGATCAACATGATGATGATGGTGATGGTGATGATGTTAGTAACTCTCTTTTTTTTAAATTAGATAAAAGAATAGGTCTAATTAAATATTTACCTTTCATTGTATTTCACCGTTGACGATGACGACGATGATGATGAAGACGATGACGATGATACAGATGACGATGACAATGATGATGATGATATGAAGTAATTAATTTGATCTAGGTTTATTTTTAATTTTAAAAATAGTTTTAATGATGATGTTGATGATGTTGATAATTTTAATGGTGATGATGATGGCGATGACGATGAAGATGAAGATGATGAGGATGAGGATGATGACAATGATGAAGATGATGATGATGACGACGAGGATGATTATGATGATGATAATTATGATTTTGATGACAACGATGATGATGATGATGATGATGACAAAGATCATGAGGATAACGATGTCATCTTCATCGATTATGATGAAGATGATGATTATGGTGATGATTATGTTGATGAGGATGACAATGATGATGATGGTCATGATGATGAAGACGACAATGACGACAACGATGATGATGAAGATGATGATGAGGGTGATTATGGTGATGATGATGATTATATATGATGATGATGATGGTGATGATGTTAGTTGTAACTCTTTTAAAAAAAAAAGATAAATGAATAGGTCTATGATGATGATGATGATGATGACGATGACAATGAAGATGATGATGATGACGATGACAATGAAGATGATGATGATGGTGATGATGATGATAATAAGATGATGATGATGATTATGACGATGATGATGATTATGATGATGATTATTATGACGATGATGATGATTATGGTGATGACGATGATGATGACAATGATTATGACGATGATGATGATTATGACAATGAAGATGATTATGACGATGATGATGATGACGATGAAGATGATGATGATGGTGATGATGAATACGACAATGATGATGATGATGATAATGATGCTGATTATGATGATGATGATTATATATGATGATGATGATGATGATGATGATGATGATGTTGATGATGATGAGGATGATGAGGATGACGATGATGATGATGACTATGATGATGAAGATGATGATGATGGTGATGATGATGAAGACTACGATGATGAAGATGACGACGATGATGAAGATGATGATGAATATTATGATGTCTGATGATGACAACAATGATGATGAAGATGATGATGATGATGATGATGACGACGATCATGATGAAGATGAGGATGATGAAGACGATGATGATGATGACGATGATGATCAACATGATGATGATGGTGATGGTGATGATGTTAGTAACTCTTTTTTTAAAAATAAGATAAAATAATAAGTCTAATTAAATATTTGCCTTTCATTGTATTTCATCATTAACGATGACGACGACAATGATGAAGACGATGATGATGATACAGACAACGATGATGATGATCATGATGATATGAAGTAATTAATTTGATCTAGGTTTATTTTTACTTTTAAAAATAGTTTTAATGATGATGTTGATAATTTTAATGATGATGTTGATGATGTTGATAATTTCAATGATGATGATGGCGATGAAGATGAAGATGATGATGATGATGATGATGACGACGATGATGATGAAGATGATTATGATGACAATGATGATGATGAGGACGATTATGATGATGATAATTATGATTTTGATGACAACGATTACAATGATGATGATGATGACGAAGATCATGAGGATAATGATGTCATCTTCATCGATTATGATGAAGATAATGATGATGGTGATGATTATGTTGATGAGGATGACAACGATGATGATGGTCATGATGATGAAGATGATGACGATGACGATGATGATGATGAAGATGATGATGAGCGTGATTATGATGATGATGATTATGATGATGATGATTATGATGATAATGATTATTATATATGATGATGATGGTGGTGATGATGTTAGTTGCAACTCTTTTTTTTTTAAATAAGATAAATGAATAGGTCTATGATGATGATGACGATGATGACAATGACAATGAAGATGATGATGATAATAAGATGATGACGATGACGATGATTATGATGATGACGATGGTTATGATGATGAAAATTATTATGACGATGATTATGACAATGATGATGATTATGATGGCGATGATCATTATGACGATAATGATGGTGATGATGAAGATGATGATGATGGTAATGATGAAGATGATGATGATGATGACGATGATGATGATGAAGAAGATGATGATGATGAAGATGATGATGATGATGGTGATTATGATGACGATGATGATGATGATGATGATGATGATTATGATGATGATGATGATGATGATGATTATATATGATGATGATGATGATGATGATGATGTTGATGATGAGGATGATGAGGATGACGATGATGATGATGACTATGATGATGAATATGATGATGGTGGTGGTGATGATGAAGACGACGATGATGAAGATGATGACAATGATGATGATGACGTGTGATGATGACGACAATGATGATGAAGCTGATGATGAAGATGATGATGTCTGATGATGACGATGATGATGATGAAGACGATGATGATGATGACGATGATGATGATGATGAAGACAATGATGATGAATACAATGATGATGATGATGATGGTGATCAACATGATGATGATGGTGATGGTGATAATGTTAGTAACTCTTTTAAAAAAAATAAGATAAAATAATAGGTCTATTTAAATATTTACCTTTCATTATCTGTCATTGTCTTCTTCATCCAAGTCATCATCTGTATCATCAGATCCAGAGTCAAAATTGTAAGGGTTTGCCATATCATCATCATCATTATCATCAGTTATGTTCATTGTGTCATCGCCAGTATAATATTCATCAACATTGTATGCTACATCATCTAATTCAACTATTTCTTTGAGTACATATCCTATTGGATCATCATCATCACCTAACTCATGTTGATCATGCTCTTCGTCATCATATCCTTCTTCCAAAGAAGCCTCTTCTTTAGCATCATCTAGGTTATACTTTACAGGCCTTCCCCTTGGATCGTGTCTCATAAAAAATGACCAGCCCACTTTACCTGGAACCTCTAAGTAAAATACCTATTCACATTGGCTTGGAAGAACATAGGGCTCTGTTTCTGGCTCAAACAACCTTGTGATTACCATGTTAAATCCATTATCATGTTCAATAATATTTTTATCAGGATCACATTGATTCAATTGTAACTTGTACCATTTGACAACGAATAGAACTACCTTAAAGGATTTAATGCCACATTGTATAATATCTTCCAAGTACCCACAGTATTGATTTTATGAGACTTCTGGATGTCTGTCACTTCTAGATGAAACATTGTCGCCTCAAAGACATCAGATATCCCATAATCTGATGTTTTCTTTATTTCATCCAATTTTTTGATTTGACATCTACCTTTATTGCAGACCATAGACTTATGGTGTTTTACCTGCAATAAGCAATACACAAAAAAGATTACACAACCATTCAGTCCTTATGCAGCAATACATGGAAAAGAAAAACATGTATGTCAAATGTAATTTGCAAAATAAAATATTTAGAGGGATTTATTAATATGCTTGCCATTTTATCTTTTAAACCATATGCCAAATCGATTTCCCTTTCTGTTAGATTTCTCTCTCCATTGTGTTGTGCTTCTTTTACCAATGAAGCCACACCTTCCCATGATATTCCATGACCCGATTGTTCGCATCGTTCAATCCATACCTTCATCCAGTCAAGATTTTTTGCGATGTATAAATGAATTGCATCCCATTCTCGATTAACTGTTTGATGACAATAACTATTAAAATGAAAGAAATGTGTAAATCTCCTGAACAAAGTATATGCTCTTAATTGAAGAAATAATTATAAAATACAATTAGAATATGAACGATATAATAAACATCCACTAGCTAATAATTACCTTCCAGCTTCCTCAATCTACCTTTCCCCTTTAGTTTATCCCCTTCAAATGTGTTATTGGAGTCTGGATCACAAATGCGACGTAAATTGAGCTTTAACGCTAAAATAGGAAGATATTCACTAGCATACAACATGTTTTGGTATACCATATATCCTTCCATCATAGAACCCTCAACATGTGCTTGTTGTCTCACTAAACCCTTCATAAATTTCAAGTGCCTCTCAACCATCCACATGGACCTTGAGTGCACAGGTCCACGCAACTCAATATCCTCAATTTGGTGTATGACGTAGTGTTCCTCTGCATTGAAAAATGCCAAAGGTAGATGCTTCTGCATTTCACACATGAGATGAGGAATTTATCTCCTCTAATACTTCATATCTTCTTTATGGATTTCTTTAGATGTCAACCATCTACAAGTGTCGCAAACCAATAATGATATTTAACAAAAAATAACATTAAATTACATATGATGAAATAGTGCACAAAAAACAAATATAAATTATACAGAGAATTAAAGAAACACTAAGCACATGCAAGTAATCTCTAGTTACCTCATGTCTTTACCAAGATTATATATAACTTGTTTGACATTGTTATTGAAGTTGTTCGGGAGAGAGAGAGGCTGAAAATACTGTATCAATATACAAACCATGCCATTTATTAAACAAAGAGTATACAAACAAGAAAAAAAATATACGTAGTAAAATGAAAAAAAAATTATATGGACATAACAATAATAATTACCTTGATGAAGATGTGCCAATCATGTGTTTTAACCCCCGCCAAAATCACCTTTTTTGTTATGATATTCTTCAAGTTCACACAAATTCCAGTGGGAAATTTAATTTTCTTGCATTACTTCTTTGACAACATTGCTTTGTTGCTTCGTAAACATCCATGGAATTGAGTTTACATTAACTTGTTCTCCGTTGCTATGAAATTGGATGACGTCTTTCATTGCATGGTTAATTTCTGGAATCTCTTTGCAAGCTTTCACAACTTTATCTTTCTCCCTCCTTAGCTCCAGTAGTCACCATAATGTTTCAGTAACATTCTTTCCAATATGCATTGTATCAAACAAATGAGCAATTTGTAGGTGCTCATAGTAGGGAAACCTGTTGAATTGAATAGGATAAATTTCCATTCCTCGTGGAAGCCCATTAATGCCTTCATGATAATGATGGAAATCATGAATATTAGTTTATAAATAGATTACATCATAAATAAAATATGGCCACTATAGTAAACAACTCACAATAAAAATTAAAATACATAACAATTCATATACGATGATCCATATGTACCATGATGATGATTTCTATTGTATTGCATCTTCCAAAGGTGAGGTGTCATTCTCCGTGGTTTTAATGTAGTCTCCTACTTCCCATTGAAAATATTTTTTCAGTTGTTCTATACCTGTGATTCTTAGAGAGGAAATTCCTATACTCATCAAACACCTCCTTTCTTAAGATTTTTGAACAACAAGATTTTATCTTAGGACCGCAAACTGGACATGCAAATTTACCCTTTGTTTGAAGACATAAAATATTTAGATATGGAATATATATGTCAAATATATTCATATATAAAATATTCTTACTACTACATATAATTAAATGCAATTAAAGTGGAACTTAAAATTACAAACCACAAAATGAAGTTAACCCAGGGGCATCGTGTATTGTCCATACAACCATTGCATGGAATTTAAATTTCCGTTGTCATATTGGTTTAGATACGTCATACTTAGTGATTCCATTCCATAACTTCAGTAGCTCATCTATAAGAGGTTCAATGTATACATTCATATATTTGACTTGGAACTTACCTGATTGATTTGAAGTACATATAAAATATATCATTATGAGAACCATTAAGATATATAAACCATGCACAAGAGTAAAATAATATATATATATATATGAAAGTAGGAAACATAATACGACAAATGAGATGCCACAACTACATTATAAATAAAACAGTTGCAGAAAAAAAAACCCTGGAATAATCATCAACAACATTATGTGCTCCCTCTTTATTAACAACCATGGAGGAATATTATTGTTCATAACAAAAATAGGCCACACCGTGTAAATGGATTTCATATGTGCAAATGGATTAACACCATCTGCTACCAAAGAAATCCTAAGATTATGTGGTTCTTCTTTAAAGTGAGGCCACTTTTCCTCCATATCTCTAAAAGCATAACCATCTGTAGGAATTCGGATAACATCATCTTGACTTCTGTTCCTGGCATGGTAATCCATAAATTGCACTATGTTTTTGCACCTAAACAGTCGTTACAAACGTGGAATGATGGGAATATAATGAATAACCTTATGAGGTACCTTTTTTGTTACTTTATCTGTACAATATCTACTTACATGACAATCCAAGCATTTTGTTGCAAATTCATGTTGATAATAATATATAACATGGTCATCGAGGCATGCATGAATTGCTTCATAATGCATTCCAATCTCTTTCATGATGGAAGATAAATCTCGATATGTGCAAGGTAAAATATTTGATGGTGGTAACAAAAATTTAGCTATCAAGCTGCAAAAAAATTTAAAAAAATGGTTAATGTAATAAATAAATAATATTAACAAAACACTCTTCATCTGTACGATGATCAATAATGAGTTAACAATACAATTATTAGAGGAATATAGATAAACTTTATCACGATCCTATATATGTGATGGATTATTTTACATACCTTAGCATCTGTGTGATTGCAATGTTTGAAAGACCATTCATAACCTTCAAGTTCATTATCAACAATACAAAAGAGAGAATATTTGTTTTGGAGCCTTCATAAAGAGCTTAATATGCCTTATCGAGAAGAGGTATATCGTGAACATCATCAAAGTCATCATCATTTTCATTATCATCGTCATCGTCATAATCCATTCTAACATTAAATGAATCATGGATCAATGTATTTGTACCATCATCTTCAACTACATTATCAGTATGATCATCTTTTTCAATATGATGATTCACTTTTTCTCCATTAAACATACACGCTCCATGATCCTGATCCTGTACTTGTTTTGAAAGCACTTCCTCTGGATGATATGTTGTAGGGTGTCTTTCCTTTAATATAAATATATGGAAACATCAATAGATATACATTAATATATGAAAAATAAAAATAATACATACAATTACCAAAACAAAGAATAAAAAACTTTATAATGCTAAACCTACAAATGGACGATATTCGTTCCCCCCCTCAGCGTGTCCATGTTCCCTGTAATGTTTTGTGGCTATTGAGATCAATATTATTCTCCTCTTAAATCCCATGCATTGAGTACACGGACAATAACATTTTCCATCACCCCTTCATTTTGCTGCATCCCATAGTCTAGCAAGCAATTATCGGTTGTCTTCGTTTGGATCCAGAATATTTCTATTTGACATTTTGCCACAAAACTCATGAATGAATATGATCGGTTTTCTTAAAAAATCAAGTTCCACGCATCACAATTTTGTCAAACAGAGAGAAGTCGAAGAATAAAAAAATATCGGCAAACTGTCTGTCAAAGAAAAAACAAATTCCCACAACCACCCATTGAAGAATAAAACAATTCCTGAAAACGTTCGTTGAGGAACAAATAATTTTCGCAAATTGTCCGTCGCTTCTACAACAAACATGTTGAAAGGTTTAAAAAAGTTTAAATTTATAATGGCCCCATCATCAGATGTCTAATGCCTTGAACATAGTTACCATTGAAAATATGGGACCAACAATTTCAAATTTGACATTATTTTCTTTCAAAAAAACCTACGAATTAATGTCGGATATTCAACCCTAGAGCATCGAAAAACCTACGGATCAAGTGTCAAATTCCAGACACATATCTGTCGAAAAACTGGCTCCAAAGTGTCAGATATGCGAAATCATAGGTGTCGAAAAACCGACACCAACGTGTCGGATATTCGACACACTGGTGCGTCGAAAAACCTACGGCACATGTGTCTGAAATTTGACGGCGCTATAAAAATTTCCTAATTGCTTCACTTCTCAATGATTGCTGTCTGACACATCCATACAAAACGTTGGATGACGTTGAATTCTGTCATCATATTTTGGGTTCAAATCCTATTGTGATTGGGGATTACATCTGAATGAGAGCAACCGAAAATTAAATAGTTCTTTACATGCAAGCTAACATATCCATCATATGCTCAAACAACTGCTCAACTAGAAGAAAAGGATCTGTATGACATAGAGAAGGAAGCTGAGTACCAAGATTACATCGAAAGATAGTTTCAAGAGGTAACTCGACCGCAATACTGTTCCTTCATTCGACACCTATTGATGTAGAGAAAAGTAAGTTGGTTGAACTTCCACATTTAGGTAATCACTGCAACAATCTTTTCATATGTGGATAAATGTACAATTCTCATTTTGCTTCGCACTTGGTTTCATTGGAAAAGCTCATATGCTTGAATAAACATTTTTTCTTTCTTCTTAGGGTAGGGAAATATGTATATAAATAAAATGTTGCATTCTTAGTTTAGGGAATAATGCAACTTCGTTTTTTGTTTTCTTTTTCAAATAAAAGAACTATGAATAAGATCATGTAAATGACTAAACCAAAACAATCTTACATCATTATTCATTTTCATACATGCATATTTTTTATTATAACAGTTACTTAAGACCAACTTTAAATATCATGGGGATTTGTCATAAATTAAGGTCTATCTAAAACCTAGAGGTCACTCGTACATCCTAGATTCATTATAAAGGCATGTTATTTAAGCATCTTTACTACAGGGTCGCATAAGGGTGAATGAAATTCCTAGTTTTTGGGTAACACTACTATAACTCTATATGAAAGAGGAGAGATTTGGGGCTAGAGACACTTTTCAGTCATTATCTTATGGCTTCATCCAATTTACACTAAATCCATCAATCATGTGTATCTTTGATTTAGTAGATTCCTCTTACAACCTTTATCTTGGTTCCATGATAATAAAAAAAGAGAAGACTAGTTGTCCTCCAATCCATATACCATCCCACCATGTAGCATGGTTTTCAGAGTTGCTCCCCCACCACTCCTTCATAGGAAAAATAATTTGCCAAATATCTATAGGGACTGGAAATATTGGGACAAGGTTCTCTTATAGAACACAGGTTTAAGAGGTTAAGCCGATAGGGTACTAAACAGGCTCGCTAGTAGTGGGTACCAGCCAGTAGTATGACCAGGTAAACCTGATGGGGTACTGAACAGGCCCGAGTGAAAGAGGGGAATCTTCCTGGGAAGGATAGCTTGTTAAAAAGAGAGAGAAAAAGTCTATAAAAAAAGAGAAAAAATATATGAAAATGACTCTGTGATAATAAAGGTTGTTATGGGTCTACTAGAGGAAGGTATGCATGGTTAATCTAAAGAAAATGAACTCCATTAATCTGCCATTTGAGAATGTTTGTAAGTTGCACTTAAGACCCTGTTGTCTAAATTCATACCATACCTAGGATATCACTATCCTAGAAGTGGGACCCATAAACTTAGGATTCTAATGAACTTGAAATGAAAAATCTATCCATAATTACTTGAATAACTATAAACCTTTGAGAAGTAGAAGGGATGACTGGTTTCCTATAGGCTCTACAGACTATCTATACCCTCATGTTTTCTATTTTAACCCAATATTTATTCATTCATGGCATGAGGACATCCCATACCTTCGGTCTGGGGGAGAGAGTCTCAATTTATATGGTCTTCATAAGCATGAATTATTACTAGTGAAAAAATTGTATGTATTAAGAAATATTAAATAAAATGAACTTGTTTTGGTCATCTCATAACATAACCTTTTTTTCTCTAAGTTCTAGTTTGCATGTAGTAATAAAGATGGCTTTGTTTTGCTGAATGATTCCCTATAAACTATTTATGATCAAAGAGAGTTTTTTTTGAATAAACGAAAGACCACTTCTGATTCATTCATGGCACGAGGATGTGCCATACCTTTGGTCTGGGGGTATGTTGGACCCTGAAATTGTCTTTTATAATGGATTTATTTACATTAATTTCTGACCTATTTACCGCAATTTAATACATCTATGTTCAATAAGGTTTTCTTTTACTTTGTTTCGTTAATTAAAATCTCATAAATATAAAATAAGACAAATATGTTATTTCTATGTATTAAATATAGTATTTTGCAAATAATAGACGTTCTGCACTCCATTCAGCCCCTTCTTTTGGTCCTAAGTTCTGCACTAGGTTTGATGACAGTTTTTCTTTTATTAGGTTCTTGGTTTGGCTTACCCGTTATCTTCCGATTCTTGCTAGTCTTGTTGCTCCTACATATGCAAAATAAAACCATGAGTTAATGCTAAGATTTCTTTGCATTATTTTTAGAACAAAATAAACAATTATTAAAAATGATGCTTAAAATAAATTTAAAAAATAATTTTTATTATGAGTAATACTTAGTTTTAAATTTCAAATGCTTAAAAAAATGATTTTTTAGAAAATAAAAGAGCTTTAACTCATAAAAGGGGTCTTCTTCAACTTTAACAAGTGGACATTCCTTCAATGTTTGAAATTCTTCATTTTAAACATAAAATAAATAAAAATCACGTGACCACTTATATAGCATATAAAAGCATTAATTTAATATTGTTTTGATATAATTTAACATGTCATGTTTTGTTTTATACAGCATGCAAATATGGAGATTAACGCATGCATCATAAGAAATGGAGGGAACGCAGCATGAGGATAAAAAAGGTGGAGAATCGTGTGATGCAACAATAGAATCCGACCACGATGTCAATCTAGAACACAACCATCAATGTGGCCAACAAACTAGCATAAAATCCGCTAAGAATATGGATTTATCGACAAATTTTACTTACAACTCATTTGGACATTCATCTGGACGCCCATGGAGACCATGTATTTTTAACAGACAGTTTATTTTCGGGCTAGATTTTTGGGCAAACAAAAGTGAAATTGAAAATTCTGGCACATGGGTTTTGTGCAGAATAGGTCCATTTTAATAACGGTGAATAATTTTCACAGAATACAAATCCATTTGAGAGAAAATCGTGGTTCCCTGAAACCAACTTTTCCACAAATTGTGGTTGGTCCTTTTCTGAATTCGTTCCTATTTTGATGGGTAGTTGTTATAGTAGTAATGAACCTCTATTATTAGCTAGAGGTGGTCAACCTGATATCCATTGTAATCATCATATAAATACCTCTTTGGTTTTGAAGAGGAGGGGAGAAAAACTCTTTGTAAACTTTGCTTTAGTTTAATAAAAAGTCTCTATTTCAGTTGTTTGTGATCACTCTCGTTTCTTTGTTAATGATCGGAAACTAAGTAGCATAGGAATGCAGCCCCTGATTGCTGAGAAGGGCCCCTCAACAACTAGAGGTTCTATTTGTGTGTATTCATCAGTTTTTTTTTATGTTTGTAACTAAGTCATTTAGGTTTTTATATATCTATTACACTTTCTTGTAAGTCATTTAATTTATGCAAGCAAGTAGTTTGTTTTCATGTAGGTAATACTTTATTGCTTATAACATATAATTTCCTTTGTTTTTTATGCAATTTATGCCTTCAGAATCCATACGAACGACCAGTCGTCCCTCTATTTAGGTTGTTTTTCAGCCTTCTGTTCACACCTTAATGCAGACTGTTTTTCATCCTTGTGTTCACACCTTAATGCAGACTGTCGTTCAGCCTTTAATTCGCACTTTGACAGAATTTTAATTCATTTTCAGAATTTTCACTATTTTTTTTTTTGCAGAAATAGTTAGTTAAGGTAGAGGTTAATTTTCTAGCATTCCACCGTGTTATGTAGCTAGTTGAGACTCAAATCCACCTCTAGCAATTCATATTTAGTTCTATATTAACACATAGATTAATTATTTCATTTTTAATGAAGATAAAATCCATTTACATTCGACATATATTTTATTGTTCAAGTGAAAAATAGTTCTGGTTTGAATAGAAGCAACATAGTTTTATTTTTATTTATGACTTAGATAGTTTATGAGTTACTTTCGTTTGTTTTCATTCCTAAAACCTAGAATAGATTAAGTTTGTTTAAAATCTTATCATATAATTTGTTGAATATTAGTTTGTCTCATCTCTGAAATAGGTTCAGCATTCCATTTTCATTTGTCATTTGAGTCCATAATTAGTCTTTCATTTTCAATTACACAGCATTTCATTGTCTTAGGCTTTGTTAGTTTTATTTCTTCAAGTTATTTCATTTCAGCAGATGTAAAAGATTAGTACTTAGTTTCAAATTCAAGCTTAATAAGTTCATTTAGATTTTAAAGATGCATTGGTTTTCAATATTTTAAAGTTTGATGATAAAAGTTCACATAACCTAGTTTAGTGTAAGTTTACTTTTCAAGTTGTAAATCAGTTGCATTATCTTTTTATGATTGGTTAACATTCTTTAGTTTATGGTATAGTTTGCTGAAGAGGTAGCGTAGAAGTATTTTTTTGTTGTTGTTGTAGGTTTGCTTACATATTGAATATATTTCCAGTTATTGTTTGTACTTAGTTTTAGATTTGATTATAAATCTCCAAGTTTAGTTTGATTTGATTAGTTTACTTTTTTGCAACGCATTTATTTACACTTGGTCTTTAGAATAATATTTTCGTTGCTTTCTCTGAATATATAGTTACTTGTTTTTCTTTCTACAAATTTGCAATTAAATAGTTCATTTCTTTCCATAACTCAGTTGCACTTGCATTCTTAGATATGCATTTACTTATGTATACATGGAATAGTCTGCAATTCATAACATAGATAAGATAATTTGCTTCAAGTAGTTAGTTTTTCTTTCATTGGTTAAAATCGCTTTTGGACCAAGCGACTGCTTTCTAGATTAGTATATGCAATTCCCTTCTATAGAATAGATTAGCATCACATTAGACTAGTTTGATTCTCATTTATTAATCATTTTCCTGCCTTTATAGAATAGATTAATATAACATTAGATTAGATTTGAAATTATAGTTACTTCCCAATTTCTTTGTTAATTTCATGTTTTCCTAAATAGATTAAACTCTTGCATTTAAATTATTAAATTCATGCATGTATATTAAAATCATATAGTTGCATGTTAGCGCATTTGCATCTTTAGTTAGCTTAGGTTAGTTCAAGCCTTCAATCCTACACATATAGTGTTTGCATCTCACAATATCCCTTCCCTGGTTGACAAAAGTGTTGAATTAGATAGTGCATATTTTATCCAACCACTCCATCAATCTCTTCTTATATTGAAAAATGTTTGTGAAGTATTCCCTATTCCATGTGCGAATTTTGGCTTTCAGAGCCTTTAACTTTTGTTGGCATCAGTCCATTCTGGTACCTGTGGGGGGAACCAATTCCTACCACAACTGACCCACAAAATCCTTGAAGTCTTTATGCTCCAACCAAAATTGTTCAAACCTAAAAGGTTTGCTGAAGATGGCATTGGACCAATCCCAGTTAACACTCATGGGCCAATGATCTAACCCTGCAGTAGGGAAGACACTGGAATTTATTTCCCCAGTACCTTGGGAAATGTCCTTCGTTACCATAAATCTATCAATTCTCGAAGCCACAAGGTGTTTTCTCCCACTCTTATTGTTCCAAGTGTACCACCCATCACCTGTTTTGAGATATATAAGAGGACCGTGCATTAAAAGGTTCCTAAACGCTTCTTGGAACTTGTCCAAGATAAACCTTCCACCCTTTTTTTCCTTGAGGGAGCTTATCAGGTTAAAATATCCTCCTATAATCTAGGAGCCTTCGCATGCCTGACCCTTTATCCAATTCATGAAATTTAAAAAAACCATTTTTTGAGGAAAAGCGCTTGGGCCATAGATATTCACCAAGGTTCCCTTTTCCCTTGAATCTAGGACACTAGAATTGGATATCATAAAGAACTGGTTGGCCCTCCATTTTGAATGACAGATGGAGTTTGGTTTCCAAATAATGGATAAACCAACGACCATTCTTGCAGCATCAAACTCCATAACCCTATTTCCTTTCCAAATCTTCTGTCCCAGACTCCCAACTTCTCCATTACTTCTAAACTACACTTTGTTTCTTGTAAAAAAAGAACGTCTGGATTTTCCTATTTGACCTTCCTTGTTAAGCTCTTTATTTTCCTAGTATGGTTGTATACCCTAATGTTCCAAGAAACTATCTTCAGAGAATGTCACCATTATCGTCGGATAATGGCATGATTTTATTAACTTTAATCCTACCTATGCAATCCTTTAATTATTCATCTTCCTCCCTCTTTTCAGATCCTCCTTTGAATATTTTCTTTTGCTTCCTTTTTGAGGATCAACAACTATCCCCAATTGTTGGTGAGCTCTGGTTTTGATGATTGATTCCTAGAGAAGTTCCAATTGTCTTCTAGAAACATACCCTTGACCTTTCTTATCACATTCCTTCTCGATCTCATCTAGATCAAGCTCACCCATCTCCATTTCCTCCACATCATATTCTTCCATTGCCTCGATTTGGTCCTCCTCCTCCTTCCCGATGACTAGTTCCAATCTATTTCCACCATTTTATTTCTTTGGTTTCTCTTCCTTATTCCTTTCTTCCTCTGCATCCTCGCCTTTTTCCTCCAGGATCTGAAAAGGGTTGTTGCTGGAAACCACCTTTCCTTGGTTTTCTTTCACCGTCTTCTACTTCACACCCACCTTGTTCTTTTTTTTTCTCTGCACTTGCGTGAATCCATCCCCGTATTTCTCTCTTCCCTAGGGTCATTTGGAGATGGGTGGATCCTATATCAACTATGGGTAGTTCCTACCAAAATCGCCATATTATTTGCATTGTATACACCTGAATGGAAGCTACTCATGGTCGATCGGTTGAACCCATTCCTATCATCCCAGTTCAGGAAGATAACTAGCAGTAAATATTTTGAGAGATCCATGTGGACACATATCTGAGCAAAATATGTATACCATTGTTGTTTGGTTTGTTCTGCAACTTTGAAAAATTCCTCGATCACGTTACCAATGTCTTGCAATATTTCTAGATCTCAATATTCACAGGGAAGGGAAAAAAATGGATCCAAACTGGAGCAACCTTCATGTCCTCAGTTTCTTGATTAAATCTCTCTTTCCATGGACTTAGATACAACCCTGCTGAGAAGAAAAAATAGGGCCCTCCCTCAAGAACCCTATCTTGATCTTCCTGGTTGAAAATGATAATCATAGTGAAACCCTTTGATCCCAAATGGAGATCATAGTGACATTTAGGGTTCCAGTTACTCTTGATCCACTGAACTAGATCTCTCTCACTAGACCAAACCCCAACATACTTACCAATGAGGGATTTCTCCTTCCATAGATCAATTTTTCCTCTGATCTGAATGGTCGGTATAGTTTGAGTTTTCAGGAGACAACCTCCTAGATCTGATCTCCTGCCATTAGATTTTCTAGCTACACTACCATCCCAATCTCGGTTCTTTCATCCTTTTCGCCAGGTGACTGGCCCCAACATCCATTGTCTCCATGAGAATCCATGGGGGTGTTACAACCCCCACCCAAAGCGATCTCCATGAAGACACCTACACAGCCTCAGTCTCGCAGATCCTCACCCCTTAGCAGTAGTATCCTAATAAATTGATATTAATAAACATGAAAATTTTATATTGAGGAAATCTATATAGGTAGATAGATACTAATAAATACACAAACTAGTTTTTCTAAAATCGAAATTTTTTTATGTTACAAATTGATATTAGTATCGCACTTTTACATTGCACTTGTACCTAGCGCACCTTCAGGTGTACCCCAGGGAGAGATGGCCAATTTTTTTACTAGGAGATGTGTTATAGAGTGATGGTGGTCATGGATGGACCCTTTGGCCCTCTTTTAAGGGTACTATGGCTTAATTTCACTACAAAATATCCTTTAAATAGGTTTTTAACCTCAGGGTTAGTGTGTGGGGCCTTAAGGGTTGACCACTAGGTATCATGGCTCCATATCCTGCTTACATGCTCTGGTGGCCTCTACTTCAGCTACAAGACACTCATCTTCAGTCACAGCCACTTCATACACCCACAAGGCCCTTCAGTTAGTGGGTCCTTGCTCTCCCTGGATTTCTTTCCTCAAAGGAAGACAACATCCATGCTAGGACATTTCCATGCTTTGAGGAGGGCGTTGAGGGATTTTACAACATTCTAGGGGTTATATGGGGAATAACACCCTCCCTCCAGCTCACTTTGACCTTTTGTTCAGCGTGATTCACTTATTTGAGTGTTTTTGGCACCTGCGGATGAAAATACCCCAAGTAGCCTACCTTAATCCTACCCTAGGCTATATTTTATTATTATTTGCTTTTAATTTTTCAGTTGAAATTTTATAATTTTGAATAAACTTATTTTAAGGCTTGTCAGCCTGGATTTTATTTGTAAAAGTGAATGTGAGATCATATAAATAGATCTCCTCACTTTCATTTGTAAATTAGAACTTATGGGATAATACACGATGCATCTATTTTACCCTTCTAGGGCTCTTTGAAGGGAGGCACATTCTCTCGAGGATGATATTTTTATGGGTTTGATAATGAGGCTTGGTTTTTCTATTGGTTTGATTCTCTTCTTTTAGGTGATGTTGGATTTGTTTGCTTAACACATGCACAAGGGTTATCTAGGATTACATCTTGATTTCTTTTTCTATTGGTTGATGAATGATGTTAGGTTTAGGGACTGAATGGTAGTCATTGGAGCTTCATTTTGCAACTGGCTAGGTCTTCTTCAACCTTTAGGTACCTTAAATCTGAGAGTACGTCCTTCCTAGGAGTACCTCTAGGGATAGATCCTTAGAACTGTAGGTGTAGGAGTAAACCTAGGTTAGTCTCCTCTAGGTTTTGCTAGTCTCTTCTTGGATGTCCTAGGTTAGGCTAAGATAGGGCTAAGGTAGTCCCTTAGGTTTTCACCCTCACTTTCTCTCACAAACCTAGTCTAGGGTTAGTTGTTAGAGTAGTTTAGTGGTTAGGTTCAGGTTATTTTTTCCACATTAGCATTGCCCTAACAACTTGTTGGTACTTCTCCCTATTATCGGCTACCCCAAATAGTCCTCCATCCCTGCTATATCCACCTACGTCCTCTCCTAAGTCCCTTTCCACCCTCGCTACCATACCATCCTTTCCTCTCTACCCTTATATATCTTCCTTAAAATCCTTAACCCATCCTTACCTAAAACTTGCCGATGTCTTCATTGTCTCGCAACCCCTTCTGAAACCATCCTCCACGCCTTCATTGCTCCCATGTTTACCCTCATTGCCTCCTCATCGTAGCTTCTTTCAAACCCTCACTAAATTCTTTCCTTAGCTACCAAATTTCTACACCATCGCTAGCTGCCTTTGCAAGCACCTCACCTATCCTGTCATTGATCCCTCCATCCTCATTCACCTTCACTATCCTCACCTCACACTTCATCCACCTTTCCTCCTTACTCCACTGCCTACAACTCTGTTTTCCATCCCCTCTGCAGCCTTATCTCTTTCCCTTTCCCCTAGGGACATAATCTAACCTCACCCTCGACCCAGCTCCCGAAAGCCTCAAACCTACCATAGGAGTGGCCCTTTGTTTCCTCCCTTTACCCTCATTGTTGTAGCAGCCTCTTCTTGAACCCACAATCCGTTAGCGGCCTCTACCCTAAGCATTTGAGCTATCAACCATGGTCTAGTACAAACCTTCCTTGCTGGAGTTTCAGTCCCCAAATTTGACCTGAAGGTTTTGCCTTGCAGTGGAAGGCCTTCTTCCCTATAATTAATTGCTTCCATCTTTCCTTCATGCAACCAGATGACTGTTAAAGGGTGCGTTTAATATCAGCATGGGTTTGCCTTAGCCATTGCTTCTTACGCACAATGAGTCGCCCGGTAGGTGCACCAAAACATGATATCGTTAATAAACACACATAAATACTTATTACATAATTACTACTGCTGGAATACTACCCTGATCTGTGTAGTCACAATAAATTTCTAATGTTTCGCTAATGCCACTTATATTTTGAAGTATTGATGCTGACGAGAAATTTTAGATTGATTTAAAATGGATTACAAATCGTAATATAGACATGCATGTTACTTTTACCATATGTTGAAATCCAACCTAATATATTTTTTATTTGCACATTTGAGTTAATTATTCTTTGCTTACAATTAGATAAATGCATGGTTATAGTTAAATTAATAACAATAGTTATGTTATTCCACAAGCACTACCTTCGCATCCTTTTGACTCCCTTATGCATTGGTCTCTAACCTTAAACACATTCGATATATTTGTTGGATTAAGTGTCTTTTGCAGGGTCAAATAGGGCTCTCCCCTAGTAGGTTTCTACTTCCGAAGTAGTTAGTGATAAGTGACTAAGGTGATAGTGGTCACTTCCTCCTTCATATGCTTATCAATGACTAGCCCAGATAGTTTATCCGGTAACATTTTGGTGCCCTTACTAGGAACCATTTCAAAATTTGAAGCGGTTGATCCAGAGTCATTCACACCCTGGAAAGAACGACATTCAGTAAGAAAAATGAGGTAATCCTTTCTGGGTATTTTGAAAATATTATTGTCAAAGACTAATCTTGTAGATTTTACCTTGGTACTCTACAAAGAAGAAGCTCGACAAGGCTTAATATTTTGGCGTCATTACTGGGGACCTCAAACTCATTGAGGTGACTTATCTGGGAAATAACAATAGTTTGGTAATTCTTGAAGTCCTTGATTTTGATTACATATATTTTGAAGGACTAACCTGTAGGCTTACCTGGATACTCCACCAAGAACCCATGCTACCCCATCAATCAGGTGTGTTTATGCTTACGATATTTTGCTGAGATTTGTTAAGCTAACTTAGGAGGTCTCTCCTGGAGACTCCACTGAAGAAAAACTAAAGAAGATCAAAGAAAACATTTTTGAGAAAGTGATATGGGGATTCTTGATCCGTTTGATTTCTCAAACATCCTAGGTTACCCAAACAAGTTCAACCAACATCATTGTATTAATTCTATCCTTAAAATTCACAAGGATGACGATACAGTTGCGACACATGTGGAACAAGTAATATACATGTATATCTGAAGACACGCTTAGGTGGATGCAGGAACAAGTTGTATTCGACATACAAGGATTTGTGAAGGCCTACTTTGTCAATTTCATTTCTAGATCAAAATCTAGCGATCAATTGCAGACAAATTTTTTTCTTAACACCAGAATATGATGGAAGGTGCCCTTACATAAATCCACTATAAGCATGGATTAATAAAGCTTGTTAAAGCAATGTTCCTCCATGGCACCAGTTCCAAATATTCAAGGTTCTTCAAAGGGTAAAATTCTCTTTCCTCATCTGGATGAAGATCATGATACGTACTCAACATATCATCGATGAGGTACTAACCTGGATTACATTAAAGGACAAAGGTAATATGTCGGGTAGGAATTAATTAATGAAATGGTTACATTGGTGGTATGATTTCAACTAACATGTGATTATTACCATGTTTAGCGTAGGTAGGGTTAGCTACATTAGGCATATTTTTGTTTGTTGCATCTGGTGTCTTTTCATCCTTTAGTTAGTTTATGTAGGTCTGCATGTACCAGTAGATTCACAGGTCCTTGAGCACTCCTAGGAAGAGCACTCATCCCACAGTTGGATCCAGTGTTGTGCTGCACTTGTACCCAGTGGACCTTCAGGTGTACCCTAGGGAGAGAGGGCTAATTTTTTTACCAGGAGGGGTTTTATTCAGAAATGGTGGTCATGTTTGGACCTTTTGGCCCTCATTTAAGGGTACTATGGCGTAATGGAATTTCCAACTACCATTTAAAGGGGTTCTTAACCTAGGGGTTGGTTTCTGGGACCTTAAGGGTTGACCACTGGATCTCATGGCTTCATATCCTTCTTGTGTGCTTTGATGGCCTATGTTGGAGACATTTACCACATTACACACTCATTTTGGTCAATATGGCCTAGTTAAACCACTATCCTAAGTATTATTGACTTAATTAACATCAGAGGAGGACTAGATGGCATCACCTAGATCACACCCATGCCTACCTTCAGTCAAGGAGGCTAACTTATCCTTCTCCTACATTCGAGGAGGCTAACTGGAGCACTCTGGGGGTGATCTGCGTGTCATTAATGCCCCATATTGCTAACTGATGGTTACAATCAGTTAAACAGAGCAGTGAAGGTACCCTCCATCATTAAATTGATTATTTATTGATTATTTAATGAACTGGAGTCAATAGGGGCGCCTCCAGCCACTTTTGATGTTCAATTACACTTCAGTTAACCTCATCAGGGTTCATTGGAGTCATTGATGTGCTACCACTTGATGGTTGGCTTGTTGTGACATGTGTCTGACATACTTTCAGTTAGAATCGGTCATTTATTGCACTTAGACTTCATTTAGGGCTCAGTTGAGTCAATTAGGGTTTTGATCAATGGTTAAGTTGAGTGTTGACTATGGCTTACATTCAGTTAAGCTAGACTCACTCATCCAATTCGAATGACCTCCTTGGGAATTCGAATTGCTTTGTCATTCATGCTTGCAGCATGATCTTGTATTGTATTACTCATTCTTTGTGTGAATATACAGAGCGACTACTCATTTTGTAGCCCTATTACACCATTTTCATGACTTATTGTTATTAATCTTTGATGAGACGTGTGTTTAGTCCCTAGATTACTGTGACACATTAATAGCCTCTAATTCAGCTATGATACACTCATATTCAGTCAGAGTCACTTCATACACCCTCCTAACCCTTCAGTCAGTGGGTCCTTGCTCTCCCTTTCCTTCTTTTCTCAAAGGAAGACATCCTCCATGCCAGGTCATCTCCATGCTTTGAGTAGGGAGTTTAGGGATTTTACAACATTCTAGGGGTTAGATGGGGCATAAAACCCACCCTCTTGCTCACTCTAGCCTTCTTTTTGGATTCATTCACTTATTTTAGTGTGTTTTGGCACTCGACGATGCAAATACCCCAGGTAGCCTACCTTAAGCCTACCCTAGGCTATATTTTATTATTATTTTCTTTTAATTTTCAGTGGACATTTTATAGTTTCAAATAAACTTATTTTAAGTCTTGTTGACCTATATTTTATTTGTAAAAGTGAGTGTAAGATCATATAAATAGATCTCCTCACTTTCATTTGTAAATCAAAACTTATGGGATAATACACTATGCATCTATTTTACCCTTCTAGGGCTCTTTGAAGGGACCTACATTCTCTGGAGAATGATATTTTTTTGGTTTTGATAACAAGGCTTGGTGTTTCTATTGGTTTGATTCTCTTCTTTAAGGTGATGTTGGATTTGTTTGCTTAACAAATCCACAAGGGTTATCTAGGATTACATCTTGATTTTTCTTGATATTGGTTGATGCATGATCTTAGGTTTAGGGACTGGATGGTAGCCATTGAAGATGTATTTTGCAACTGGATAGGTCTTCTTCAACCTTTAGGCACCTTGACTCTAAGAGTATGTCTTTCCTAGGAGTACCTCTAGGGATAGATCCTTAGAACTCTATGCGTATTAGTAAACCTAGTTTAGTCTCCACTAGGGCTTTCTAGTCTATTCTTGGATATCCTAGGTTAGGGTATGATAGGGCTATGGTAGTCCCTTAGGTTTTCACCCTCAATTTCTCTCACAAACATAGTATAGGTTTATTTGTTAGAATAGTTTAGTTATTAGGTTAGTCTAGGCTAGGGTTAGTTTTTCCACATTAGCGCTGCTTTAGCAGCTTGCTGGTCTTTCTCCCTACCATCAGCTTTCACAAACAGTCTTCCATTCTTGCTATCTCCACTTGCAACCTCTCCTAAGTCCCTTTCCACCCTCTTTTTCATAACATTCTTTCCTCTCTACCCTCCGCTATATTCCCTAAAATAATTAACCCATCCTTCTCTAAACCTTGTTGCTATCTTCATTATCTCGCAAATCCTTCCAATGCCGTCCTCCATACCTTCATTTCTCCCTCGTTTACCCTCACTTCCTGCTCATCGCAGCTGCTCTCAAACCCTCATCGGCTTCTTTCCTTAGCTACCAGATTTATACACCATCGCTAGCCACCTTCGCAATAACTTCACCTATCCCGCCATCGATCCCTCCATCCCCGTTCACCTTCACAATCCTCATCTCTCTCTTCAACCACATTTCCTCCTTACTCTGCGACATGCAGCTCCATTTTTCATCCCCTCTGCACCCCTACCTCTTTCCCTTTCTCCTTAGGCCATCATCTAACCTTTCCCTTAACCTAGCTCCCGAAGCCTCAGGCCTACCATGGGAGCGACCCTTTGTTTCCTCCCTTTACCCTCGTTGTTGTAGCAACCTCTTCCTCCACCCACGGTCTATTAGCATCCTATACCCTCAGCCCTTGATATGTCATCCACTGTTGGGTACAGACCTTCCTTGCCCAAGTTTCAGTCCCCAAATTTGGCCTGAAAAATGCCCTTACAGTTCCATGCTTTCTTCCCTATAAGTAATCTCTTCCATACTTCCTTCATGCAACCAGCAGTCTGTTAAAGGGTTTGTTTAATATAATCCTGGGTTTTCCTCGGTCATTGCATCTTACACACAATGAGCCTCTTGGTAGGTGCACGAAAACACAATATCACTAATAAACACAAATAAATATTGATTGCATAATTACTACTGCTGGAATATTGCCCAAAAATTATTAGTCGCAATAAATTTCTAATGTTTCGCTAATAACACTTACATTTTGAAGTATTGATGCTGATCAGAAATGTTTAGCTTGATTTTACATGGAGTACAATTGGTAATATAGACATGCATGTTAATTTTACCTTATGTTGAAATCCAACCTACTATATTTGTTATTTTCACATTTGAGTTAATTATTCTTTGATTACAATAACATAACTGGATGGTTATAGTTATATTAATAACAACACTCGTATTATTCAACAAGCACTACCATCACATCCTTTTGACTCCCTTAGGCACTAGTCTCTAAAATTAAACACATTCAAGATATTTGTGGGATTTAAGTGTCTTTTCCAAGGTCAAATAGGGCTCTCTCCTAGTAGGTTTTGACTTCCGAAATAGTTAGGGATAAGTGACTAAGGTGACAATGGTCACTTCCTCCTTCATATTCTTATCGGTGACTAGCCCTGCTAGTTCATCTGGTAACATTTTGGTGTCATTTCCGAGGACCATTTCAAAATTTGAAGTGGTTGATCCAAAGTCATTCACACCCTGGAAAGAACATCATTTGGTAAGAAAACTGAGGTAAGTCTTTCTGGTTATTTTGAAAATATTATTGTCAAATACTAATCTTGCAGATTTTACCTAGCAACTCCACAAAGAAGAAGCCCGACAAGGCTTAACATTTTGGCACCATTGTCGGATACCTCAAACTCATTGAGGTGACTTATCTGGGAAAGAATGTCAATTTGGTAAGACTTAAAGTCCTTGATTTTTATTACATATATTTTGAAGGACTATCCTGCAGGATTACCTGGCGACTCCACCAAGAACTCATGCTACCCCATCAATCAGGTCTGTATTTGCTTATGATATTTTGGTGAGATTTGTTAATCTAACTTGGAAGGTCTCACCTTAGGGATAAGTGACTAAGGTGACAGTGGTCACTTCCTCCTTCATATGCTTATAGGTGACTAGCCCTACTAGTTCATTCGGTAACACCGCATCTAAAATGTTTATGTTGATATTATTGAATTTTATGCTAAGATGAATCAAGAGAAGATAAAATGTACATTGGAAATTTCCAAATCTTGAGACAATCATCATGTGACAAATTGATATTAGTTTGTATGTAAAAGTAAAATTTAAATTGAGTTTCCACGTATCTGAATCTTTATGTGAGACATTGATAATAGTTAGTAGTGTCATTGTAAGTCGAATCAAAATATTAATTAAGAGAAAGATCTAATATAATAAAGTCAACGCAGTGGCAATGTCCTTGTGGGAAGATTTGGAAAACAATGCCAATTGTATTTGCAATTTGAGTTTGCCCAAAGAATAATTTGGGAGGATTTAGAAACCATGAGACTTAGAATATGTTTGTTTTTTATTTCAATTTATTAAGTTGTTTTTGTATTTAAACTAATCATTTTTTATACTTATTTTAAAATAAATCATTTCTATATTTCCATAATATGTTTTTTTTTGCAAAATAAGATATTCAAAAATTCAAAATTAGTATAACATATTTCTCTCCTCAAAATGAGGTGTAAAACGAGCTATTGTCAAAAACTGTTTATAAAAGTACCAGGGGGGCTATTTATAACATCACTAGAAGCTATAGGATTTGGACCATATGGAGGGATACTTCCAACAACACTAGAAGCTATAGGTTTTGGCCCATATCCTGTGACCTGTTTCTAAAAAATGGGAGTTTGTAACAAAATATACCTAATCCTAATAATGACATATTCACATGCCATGCTTTTCATTGGAGTGCTGAAATTTTGTATTTGTTTAATTATTAACCAAATTATGTTGATATTAAAATGAATATAGATTTAACACAAAAAAGAATGCAAAGATGCAGTGAGCCAAATTCTATTACTGAAAGAACGTATGGTATTGTAAGTAACACGCAGAGGTAGTGAACCAAATTCTCTTAATGAACTATTTCATTGCACTCATAGAATTTTTTAAGGATCAGGGCTTTAATAGGGTCCTATCGAGGAAAAGAGGAGGTAGGAAGAAGGAAAACTAGGACATCCACAAGAATCCAATGGTATCCAACAAATTTGATATCTTGGAAGATCTCATGGAGGATAGTGAAGGAAAAAAGACAAGGGAGGAACAGCAAGACAAATCCCCAAAGGAGACAGTGGAAAACACTACCCATATGGAAGAGGAATTGACTCAAGGAAAGCAGATGGAGAAATATCGCGAGATAGGAGAAGAAGCAAAGGATATGGATATTGGAGACCTAGATCTGGAGGGGATTGAGAAGCCCTGTGCAGATGTAGAGAAGGGATTGTTCCGTAAGAACAAATTATGTTGTTGAAGGAAGCCAGTCTCTACTCTTGAGCCTCAAATAAACTTGGGATAATATCGAGATCCCATAAGGAGACAAAAAGGAAGTTCGAGGAACCATCTAAAAAATCAGGATGAAAATCAAACAAATAGAGAGTTGTAGAGGCAGGAAGGAGGTTAGTTGAGTCAGGACAATACCTGACAATAAAGGCGACCTCAGGCCTTTAGTTCCCTAATGAATATTTTATCCTGGAATATTCAAGGTGTGAACAACACATGGAAGGTAATAATTCTAAGTAAAAAGATTAAGAGACAACATTCGGCAATTATTTTCCTTCAGGAAACCAAGTCTCCAAGTGAATAAGATAGAGGAACTAAGCAAGAAAATTTGGAAGGGTAGTGAAGGAATGGGAATTGATACCAGAGGCTTTGAGGGAGGCCTGGGTATCCTTTGGGATCCTTCTTGGGTGAATCTGGGAGGATTCTAGGGTAGCATATGCTTCCTATCTGTTGACTTCAAAGTGGTTGGGTTTCCAGTGGAGGGTATGATCACGAATGTTTATGGACCCCACAACTATGGGGAAAATAAATATTTCATCAAAACCCTTTGAAAATTTAGTGAACGTATGTCCAGTGGTCACTAGGTAGTCGGGGGTGATTTAAATCTCATTACTTATTTGGAAGAGAAGAAAGGGGGTCAACAGAGGTTGGAAGCCAAGTATGAGGATTTTCAAGACACCATTGAGGATATAGATTTGGTTGAGATAACTCTGGGGGAAGGTTGGTTTACTTGGAATAACAAAAGGTCAGGTGAGAAGCACATAGATTCAATACTTGGTAGGTCCCTGGTGTCAGATCTATCATTGATATATGCAGTGAAATTCACTCAGCTATCCTACCAGGAGCTGGATCGGATCACTGGACCATAGAATTAATGTGGAGTGGATTGGGGTCCCAGTTCAAGAAACCTTTCATATTTGAACAGTTCTCTCTTGATCACCCAAGTTTCGATGAAAAGATCAAAACTTGGTGGGGAGAGCTAAGTGAGGAGGGTGGTTCGAGCATGTACAGGTTTCAACAGAAACTGAAAGCTCTGAAATCCAGAATCAAAAAATGGAATAGGGAGCAATTTGGTAATATCTTCGCTGATAAGAAGACTATTGAATCATGCATCTAGGATATACAGTCTATCGGGATGATGGATGGATATAACCAAGATTTACAGGCCGAAGAGTGTAGGCTCTACTCAATATTGGAGGAATGACAGAAGCAAGAGGAAATCTTTTGGAAGCAAAAATATTGGAATCACTGGATAAAAGAGAAATAAAGGAATACAACATTATTTCACCACTCAGTGATTCAAAATAGGATGCAAAATAAAATCTACTCCTTAAAGACAATAAGAGGTGAACAGGTCGAATCCAGGGAAGAAATATAAGCAACCTTGAACAATTATTTTGCAGATAATGTCCTATCCTAGACAAGAGAGAAACACTGATATTGAACAAAACACCAGGCATATTCCTTCCTTAGTCTCCTTTGATAAAAATGATCTCTTAGTCTCCTCTGATAAAAATGATCTCTTGATGAAACCTATAATCCTCTATGAAGTGGAGGAGGCAGTGTTTAAAATGAAGGAAGGCACAACCCCTGGTCTTAATGGTTTCACAGTTAATTTTTTCCACCATTTCTGGGACCTCATCAAGTTGGAAATCTGGAGAAATGTGGAAGACTCTAGGATATCCAAATGCATGCTTCTATCCTTTAATTCCACGTTCATCACTCGCATTCCAAAATGTGAAGGATTATATTCCCCAGATACATTCAAGCCCATCGGTCTTTGTAATGTGATTTGTTGGGTTGTATTCTACTATCTTAAATACACCTAATATTTAATTATCGATCGGGGTTGGTAGGCTTAGAGTTGATACAAAATATATGCGAAGGTAAAAAGGCTCCTAGGGTGTCGTGGAGATATTTTAATAAACAAAATATCAAAAGATCTTTCAAAATGAAAAACTGAGTCAAACTCCTAAGACTATCTGAATAATCGAACTAGACTAGAGTATCAAATTTTAAATAGCTACTAAAAGAAAGATATAAACAATAATACTTATAACTTCAGACACTAACTCATGCATAAAAGGAATTATAACAACTGAACTGACAAATAACCAACTAACTACTCCTTAAGCGGAAGGTTAGGGTAAAAAGACAACTTATCTTACAAAAAATAAAAAAACTGAAAAAGTGAGTAGAAAACTTAATAATTAAAACTTTGAAAGAAGCAAGTAGAAAATTTAATAAATATATTTAAACTCTATTCTTCAATAAACACATACCAAAAACAAGAATGATTCCTATGATTACAAATAATCTAACTTCTTCTTAAGATTGACACATCTAACCCTAAACTCTATATGCAAACAAAGATAACCATGACATAAAATAGCAGTAAAAGGAAATTAGTGTTTAATTTCCAAGAAATAAGAACAACTTAATCCATATTTAATTTAAGGTGAAAAGAAAATAAAATAAGAATAATAAAACCTTAATCAATAACCTAAAACAGTCAAACTTTAATTGTAATGCTTAAATAAAACTACCAACTACAAACATAATCAAAATATTGACAAACCAAAACTAGAAACAATATTAAAATAGATAAAAAAAACACTAAAAACAAAATCGAGGGTTAAATGACAGACTAAACAGTAGGTCTATAAGGGGTGGATGAATGGCAAACTGGACAGACGGTCCAAATGGTAGTCCATACAGTTGAAAATGGTAATAACTAACCTAAATGAACTAATTCTTCAGCTGAAGTTATGCAGATCTAAACCTAATGCATGGAATCAATAAACAAACCTATTTAATCAGCAAATTAACTTCAAACTAGCTCTTAAACAAAAAGAAAGCATTGCATATTAAACTAATTAGTAAGCTAGAAATTAATTTAAATAGACTGGAAATTAACTTAAGCAAGTTCATGGTAGGAAATAAATAAATAGAACTGAATCTAAATGAAAGCAAACTATTTCATATAAGCAAATTCATAACAGGAAATAAATAAATAAGACTGAATTCAAATGGAAGCAAACTATTTTATGGGTTTGGAAATAAAGACTGAAAGCAATACTGGAATGAAATGGTTGTAAATAAAATAACTGAAAGCAAATGACTGGAAACAAATGACTGAAAGCAAATCTATGTGCGCATCTACTTGTTTAACTGCTGAAATAAAACTAAGCTAATGCAATAAAGGAAATAAAATAGCATTTACTATTATCTAATGAAAACAAACTGGAAATTAAACTAAACTAGCTAAAAAAAAAGGAATTAAATTAAACAAAGAAATGAACCTCTGGTTGATGAGGGGCTCTCTCAACAATCAAGGGTGATGTATGCTAACTCCTACTCAAACGCAATCTTCAACAGCAATGCATACAACTCTTTATTCAAATTCAAAAACAAAATTACAGTGTTTATGAAAACTATGAACTACTTAACAAAATACTTCTCTAACTCTCTCCTGACTACTCTTTATTTAGAGGCTGATATATATAGTTTACATGAGAGATGAGCAATTCGACCCTCAAAGGTCAACTTCTCTCTAATTTTATTCAATCTTTAAAGGCACATAATTGATTTCAGCAACCAACGCATGGACGTCTTCCTTCTTCAGCGCGGGCGTGACCTCTATAGTGTGAACGTGGCGTGATATCCCTCCTTTCACATGGGCATATATTCTTTAGTGTGGCGTCAATCCATTCCTTAGCGTGGTTGATGGGCTGGTGTTGAACATAGGAATTGTACACAGTAGCAGGTTTCTAGAACGTAGGTCCCTCATCATCGCGAGCGTGTGGACTGGTGGTGTTGTGGAGAGCGAGGGCAGCGACACAGTCGGTCTTCTAGAGCGCAGTCCATTCTATCACTTTGAATCACATGGATAGTGAGTATCTATATGGCAAGCGAAGGATATTGCAAGCTATTGTGCTATCCAGAACATCGCTTTGTTACCTAGATGCATGGATGATTAGTTTGGTTGCAGGCTCTTTCATGTTTAAATGCCCAAAACCGGTTATGGACAGCATGCATGTTGATGGGCGACCTGAACGGTGAGCTGAATGGAACACTGAGCCGTGAGCTGGATATGCTAGGCATCGATCTAGGGCAAACATGGCAAACCACCAGCGAATTTTGTGTGACAGCTGGATGACGAGCTGAACGCCAAGCTGGATCGTGAGCTGGACATGTTATGTGAAAGACAGGATGAATGCGTTTTTGTGTTATTTTTCCCAAACAAACTATAAAATCTGCAAACGAATATACATTTTAGATAATACATTAAATATGCTTTAAATAATATAATTTTGAGTTAATAAAATCATAAAAATGATATTAATAACCAAAGTTGTAATAACATCAAATTTTTTCTTACCTTGTGCTGGAATAACGATCTCAATGACATAAAATATACTAAAGATAATAAAATATGTGTTTAAATGTGTTATTTAATTTCCAAAAATGATAATAAAATGAGGCTCAACATGATTTATAATATTATCACCAAAGTGATAGAAAATCAACTTAAACCCCTTCTGCCAGGACTTATTTTTCCTGAGCAGTCCATTTTTGTGGAAGGCCGATAGATAACTAATGGAATCATCCTGGTTCATGAATTACTCTACTCCTTAAGGTCTCAAAAAATTCCTGGTATGTTGGTAAAGTTGGATATAGCCAAGGCTTATGATAAGCTCAATTGGCAGTTCATGAGGACTATGCTTGGAGCTTTTGGTTTTCGAGGGGATTGGATTGAATGGATAATGAACCTAGTCACTTCTACCTTCGTTTCCATCCTAGTTAATGGGTTCCCCTCTAGCATCTTCATACCCTCGAGGGAAATTAGATAGGGGGATCCTTTATCCCATTTTCTCTTTATCCTAATGGAGGAAGGATTGGGTAGGTCTATTGCATTCTCGAGGGATAATGATGATATAAGAGGGCTTAAAATCCACCCTGAGGTGGCCAAACATACTCACCAATGATTAATGGACGACACGATGCTCACAGGATACCCTTCAGTCCAAGAGGCCTAGAGGTTTAAGAAGTGTTTGATGGAATTTGTCCTAGCCTCGGTTTTGTAGATCAATGACTAGAAATATTAGGTCTTTTTCTTCATTTATCTGAGGGTCTCTCGTTGAAATATTTGTAGGATGCTGGGCTTCTAGGAGAGCTCCCTTCCATCCAACTATCTGGGCACTCCCCTTGTGAATTCCATGGCTAAAAAAGGCTCTTGGACAGACCTCCTAGATAACATGAAAAAAATCTTGACGAGTTGGACCCTAAGGCCCCTCAATTTCTCAAGTATATTTTTGTTGGTGAAGTCAGTGCTCTAAGTAATACCTTCCTACCTTTTATCTACCCTGGCGGCCCTAAAAATGATTCTAAAAGAGATTTGATGTCTTCAAAGTGATTTCCTATGGAGTGGGAACATGGACAAACGGAAGTGGGACCTGGTCAGTTTGGAAACGATTTGCACCCAAAAACCCCAAGGGGGTATTAGTCTAAGAGATAAAGAGAAATCAAGTGTTGTTAATGGAGCCAATATTTGGTGGCGTTGGGTTACCCAGGACAAAGATCCCTGGGTGGAAATATGGCATAACAAATGTGTTGAGGGGCGGGAAAAAAAGGACCTCATACACTTCTCTGAAGACAAACCAGGTTCGCCTATCTGGAGAAAAACCTGGCAGGGGAGACATTTATTCCAGACTCATAGCTTTTGGGAGGATAGGGATGGCCATAATGCAATGGTTTGGGAGGAATCCTAGCAACAACTTCCCCCACTGGGTTGGGAGGGAGAATTCCAACATATTAAGGACGCTTGTATCGCCCAAGGTCTGATCTTGGTCAATGACATATTGAAAAAATAGACCGTGTATTAGGACTTTCAAACTTGGGCTGACAAAGAGTGGTGGGAACACATTAGCTCGGGAGAGGAGGTTGAAAAACTAATAGAAACCCTGGATAACAGAAGGATAAGAAATTACCGGGGAAATGACAAACTAATATGGGGATATAGTCCATCAGGTTCCTTCACAATTAAATAGGCCTATGATATTCTGATTAATGCTAATAATCCTCCCACAAAAGAAAAAAAAATGGGAAAATCTATTTAAGAATAAATTGTAGAAAAAAATTGCAAATTTCAAATGACTGGTCATGAAGAACAAAATTTTAACTGGAGAAAACCTCGTGAAATGAGGGATGAAGGGTCCTTACCGTTGTTGTATGTGTGAGAGTGAAGACAAGACAACTAGCCATATTTTGGACTCTTGCAAATTCATCATTTCCATCTGGGATATGGGGGCAGAAACCTTTGGAAAATTAGATAGGATCTTACAGCACTCGGACATGAATATCAGTTAATGGTCCAGCAACCCTTTCTCCAACGCCATCTTGAATCACATTTGGGACATGTTTCCCCACTTTCTGATATGGGAAGTCTAGAGGGAGAGGAACCTGAGGACATTCCAAGAAAAATATGATCCTTCCAGCAAAGTTTGGGAATCCATTTCTGCTAAAATCTGTGAAATCATCAAGACAGAGGCTTGGAGTGATCAAGATTGGGAATCCAACGGTTCGAAAACAATTATCCTCAAAAAATGGGTTTTGACTTGCACAACTCAAATAAATACTGTCAATAACAGACGAACCAAAGAGATAAAAGTGTTGACCAGTGGCTTCCTCCCCTTGAGGGTGTGTTTAAACTCAAATTTTATGGTGCTTCAAAGGGAAATCTTGGTCCAACAGGTTATGGATTGATTGTCATGGATTGCAGAGGAGAGATGAAGGGATTTGGGTCTGGCTTCATTGGTTGAGAGACAAAAAATAACGTTGAAATCAAAGGCCTTCTTCATGGCATGTCCATGCTTAAGGAAAATGTATGGGTTCCAAATATTGTCAAAGGCAACTCGAAAATGGTCATCTAAATGGCTATCAAAATGAAAAATGATTCGTCGAGTACCAAGGTGGCTCTGTCATGCCATTTACAGGAAGGGGTGGAATCCATGTAGGGATTCCTTCATGAAGGAATGAAAACAAAGTTCAACCATGTTCATCACCATGGAAACAAGGTATTCGATCAGCTCGAAAACTGGGGTACGAAGACCTAATGAGGTGTCAAGGAAAAGGACTAGTGGGAGGTGACGGATGTGACGGTACATGCCATATGTGAAACTTTCACGTCCCAAAACATGCAAGGTAAATCATGATCAGATCTACGTGTCACAACGAGTGAGCCTGGAATTCACATAAGGGCACGTGGTTTATGAGGAAGAGATTGGGTGGCCATGTAAATAATGGTTGACATTTAATCTCGCACCAAACTTCACTCACTATCCTTTCAAGGAAGAGGAGGCATGAATAATAAAAGAGGTGATACATGAGTTCTGTGTGGGATTTATGATACCCATACCAAGGAATGTCCCTATCCTATCATGAAATTCAGTGATGAAATTGCAGGTTGTTCAAAGATAAGGTACTTCTAGTGATAATGTCTTTCCCAGCAACTGTACAGAGGAAAATCAAATGTTGAAAAGTTAGGTGTTGAGTCCATTATCATGCACATTTTAATGATTGTATTCTATATAGAGGTGAATATGCATACAAAGAGATATGTCAAATGTGGGTAGAACACGTACCCTAAATAAAAAAACAAGGGTAAAGCAAATGGTCATCCTCATAAGATATTGAGGCACATGCATATAATCCCTAGAATTCAAAGTCGCTTTCATTGCAAAGAAATTTTTTGTTGTTGAAGGGATTGCATGCCTCACACAGAAGTGCATCAGGGGATATGTGAATCCTAAAAATTGCAATAGCCATGAATCATATAGAGGATACATGCACTAATAAATTCAAGGATGAAGTACATAGCTTTCTATTGAGCGTATCCATGGATGGCATTAACCCATATTCCCTCCAAAACACAAACTATTATGTTTGGCATGTAGTAGTGATAACTAAAAATACCCCCCCCCCCCCCCCCCCCGGTTTTCCATGAAGAATGAACATCTTATGTTTGTTATTATAGTCCTTAGTAGAATAAAATTGAAGAATATGAATGTTTACCTACAACCAATGATCTATGAGTTGAAGCAATTATGGTAAGGGATAGATGTATACGATGTATCAAGACCCATCCCATCATAGAGGAGGTTTGCATTGTATGGAATATGTGCATACACCATGCATGATTATCTTGGATTAGGAGTTTGTTATGGTAAATATGTTGATTGATTTGTTTATATTCATAACAATATTTTTGGCATAGTCAGTTCAGTGTGATTGTCTTAATTTCCAATGCTAAAGAGATTTGTATACAATAACATCATAGGCCTTGTAACAAAAAGGTATCATGGATGTAAATGGTGTGGTCCTCTGTAAATGCTAGGTGGTCCAACCACCTACACAAATTGTTGTATGGTTGCTTCAAGGTATTCCTCCCAAAATGCCACCCTTATAGAAGAACAACATCTACTTTTAATGGTAAACCAGAGAGAACCCAAAGAATTGAAATAATTCCAATGGATGACTAGTTGTAATAACCCCAATTTTGAGTTGGAATGTATTTAATAAAAAATCTATAAATGATGTAAATATGCTAGTATGGATTCCTGGTGTGGATCTCAAGGCCAAGGCATGACTAGTGAATGGCTAGGCATGTATGATATAAATATTTTATTTGGACCATATGGTTTGCTTGTCATGCTAACTTGAAAGAGATGTAAATATTATGCTGGAAAAATAATAAAAGTGGTCCAAGATGGTTGTGTAAAGATAAATAGAGGGGCTATGATTCCACTAGAGGGAAGAGGAAAGGAATCCTATGGGAGACTAAATCCTTTGTTGGAAAGTGTCAACCTTAGAGCTCATCCAATTTACTACATGTGCTTTAAATATGGCACTTACCTTCTTTTGACTATTTCCAATCATTGAATGCATGTATGAGGTTGGTGGGAAAAGTCACCTCATGTAGTTATTGAAGCATGGGTTGAATGCAATTTTTTAACAGTTATATAAATGTCATAAGTTAGTTCTACAATTGTCATAAGTCATTTTATTCTATAGTCATAAGTTATGCCAATTTTATTTTCACTTTCATATCATATCCTTTGGACTCAATACTCATTCTATCATTCTCTCACACATATCTGCACTACATAGATCTCTCTATTGTTGTTAATGGACATTACAAGACTATGTATAACCCAGGAAAAATTGAATTTATAGATATAGCTGCATATTTGAAGGGAAAATAGATGGCTATAGGTGAGGATAGAGGTTTAGAAAGATAGGAACATTTAACCATAGATTTTTGCTACTCACATATGTCTAAGAAGCCATGATTTATTCTACAATAGGTTCTCCAACAACATACAGTAGGTTGGACCCATATTGCATGCATTGGTAAGCACTATAAGGGCTGTATTTCCTAAGGAAATTATGGATCAATGGAGGGTAATTCCTTCCTTGTGTGTGTGGGGAAGTTGGAAAGAGTGAGATGGTTGTGATGGCTAAGTGATATACATATATAGATATGGATGAGAATTTGGATAAGCATAGAGATAAGAATGGGTTGTGGGATGAGAGAGAAAATCATGTATATGTTTCAATATTTTCCCTAGTGACCTCATATCCTAGCTTGGGGGTGTCCTCTCAACAGAAAGAGTATATGTTGCACAGAGTGCCTATAGTAGGGTGGAATTTTTCTCTTATATTGTATTTGAATTTTTTCCAAAGTGCCTACAGTAGGGACGTGGAATTTTTTCTCTTACATTGTAATTGAATATGCAATGTTTTTTATTTAATGCATTGATGATAACATGTGTATATGCATATCTATGTGTGTGTGGATAGAGTTTATTTATAATGTATATTTTTACTATGCATATGCACACACATTTTAAATGTTATAAATCTATAATACGAATATGGGATGAAATTTTGAAGCTCGTAATTCATTCATGTCCCCCTCTATAATAACCCAGTGACCTCATGCTATAATTTTTTGTAAATATTGATGTAAAATGCTAGAAACCAGAAACAAATGATCGAGATGACCAACATTTTCAATATTAATATAAAAATATATAATGGTTGTAGAGGAAGAAAGATGAAGAAGTTATGGTGGGGCTAGAAATCCACAAGAGGAGAAGTGATAGTGGGATTATCTTATATCCTTAGCCTTATCCATTTAAACCAAGTGCTTAAACCTTGATTAAGGACCTTGCTTTGATTAACAATTTCTTAATTATAAGATTAAGAAGGGGATTAATAGGAGGGTAAGTGGCTCCATGTGGTATGGTTGCATGGAAATATGATCTATGCATATAAAAATGAGAAATTAATCTAGTGAGGGGTTCTTTCCTTCATCAAATTTTCCATAATTTGAATTTCCTTCCACACCCTTTTTCCTTCACAATGATTGTCATAGATTGGTACGGTCACAGAGAGTGGGGATGCTATTGCTTAATGTGAGAGACTGGCATATGTGAGAGAAAGATGGCCTACAGTTGCTGCCCTAGAGTCCCAATTTAGAGATTTCCTATCCAACATGTGTTGGAGCACTAGAAAGAAACTGGAGGTTTCCTGAGGGACTATTATCTCAGCGAAGGGATCTTGTTCCTACAGTTGTACAGGTTGATGGGGAAGGAGAATTAAGGGATGGGACAGTTCTGGAGGGTGTTTCTACACTAGTGGGTTGCATGAGCTGATGATTTGAGTAGAAGTTGTTGGGAAACACTTATCCCTTATGGATTGTCAGCCCCAACTTGGGGGTGGTCTATCAAAGTAAGATTTGGTCTTTTGGATTAACAATTACTATGGATGGGAGGAACATTCTTCACATGTAGCCAGTTGCATATCATTTTGATTAAAATATAAGTCTTTACCTGATTATGAATGCCATGGTTGAATTCTATGTTTTTATGTTGTTTAAATTATTGTTATATGAATGTTGAACTACATGGAATTACTTAGCATGGAATATCCATTTGATTCTTGGTAAAATTTCCTGTGATAATAATGTATGCAAAGGAAATGTTTATTTTGGGCCACCGAATATGTTTTAAATTCCACTGTGTAAATGAATGTATTAAATAAAAACTAAATCGTGATCCATGGATATTAATGAGTAAATTCAGACACAGAATTTGTGTTCCCCGTGGCCTCTATGGTCAAATGAGGCAGTCGAGTATATTACATAATGGTATCAGAGCCATGGTTTTCAATACTGAACTGAATGGAAAGAAATTTGATTCTACAGGAAGAATCAGATATTGCACACAAAGTGTTTGAATAAAGGTGTATAAGGAAAATTATGAGAAAATAGTATAGATTGGGTCAAATGTAAAAAGCCACCACAGTAAAAAATTTAAGGTTTGAGTAGGCTTTGTGTAAATGGGGAAAATTTTATAGTTTTTAGGTTAAATGTTTGGCGGGGTGTCATCATGAAATTCAAGTGAAAATTTGAACCCATGCCAAAGATTACAATCGATGTTGATTGACATGAATATTTCCATCAACGAAAAAGAGGCTATCATAATTCTATACTGGCCAAGTGTAAATTTTATGTTTCCAAGTGTGAGTTATGGGTATACATATGTTGACGAAATAATTCCAGTTGGAAGCCACTTAAACCATATGTATATATGAAGAAATTTTGAAACTTAAATGTTTACATAAATTTCAAAAAATTTGATGTGGGACTGACACTGGCCACATGTATAGGTATGACATGGACCAACCATGTATAATAGGTGTGATGTGGAATACCCATGTAGGAATTAGTGAAATTTGATAAGAGGTTATCAAAGGGGATCCCAAATGACAACGATCCAGATTGCATCATGTAGTTCAATGGGATGATTATGACCATTTGTGTAGAATGGAGGTGATCATGCTTTAAGGAAAGGGGTGTGGCTCTGACGGATTAGATTAGATCATGCATCGTATAACTTTTAATCTGATCCACACACTCAAAAGAAAAGTACCCCCAAGGTTTAATTTTAGGAACATGGCATCAACGGCCCAAATTGACCAAGCAAGTTGGGTCAAGAAATATCTAACCGTTCACGTAAGACAAGTTGCATGAGAAGTGATAAAGGTGACCATGCCCTCAAAGGTGGAGATTTGGTTGAGAAAATCCCATTGTGTGATCTTAACCATTAGAGGAAAAGGAAAGTGCATGGGGATATGATAAAGGTATTCTATTTTCAATGGCTAATATTTAAACCATATGTATATATGACAAAATTTTGAAATTTAGGCATTTATATAAATTTTAGAAAATTTCATGCACGACCCAGATTGGCCACATGGACAGGTATGACATGGACTAGCCATGTGTAACAAGTGTGGCATGGAATATCCACACAAGAATTAGTGGAAGTTGATAAGAGATTATCAAAGGGAATCTTGAACACCAATGGTCCAGATTGTATCGTGCAAGTTCAATGGGATGATGATGATTAAAGGAAATGGGTATGTCCATGATGGATCACATCATATCATAGATATTAAAACTTTTAATCTGATCCATTCACGTAAAAGAAAAGTACCCAAGGTTTAATTTGAGGGCCATATCGTCAATGGACCAGATTGATTGTTCAAGTTGGATCAATCAAGATCTAACAATTCATGCAATACAAGATGCACGAGAAGTGACAAAGGTGATCATTTTGTCAACAGTAGAGATTTTATCACACAAATCCCATTATGTGATCTTGATCATCAAAGGCAAAGGATAATGCACAGAGATATGATAAAGGTATTATGTCATCAATGGATGAAATTTAATCTCAGACACAATGATATCAAATCGTGAGAATTTGCGTAAGTAATGTTAGCAGGAATAGGAAAGCTCGAAAAAGGGTAAAATAATAGTGTGAATGTACAAGAATTAATGAAAATTGGCAACAAATTTAGAATTCAATCTCATGTGATGGAAGTCAAAAAATAAATTTGAAATTATGCACCAGATTACGCGAAATCAAAGCATTTATAATATTTAAAAAATGAGGGAACTGTCGTCGACCCGCCCTGCAATGGCAGGGACGTAGGGGGAATCCCCTTGACCCCCATTTTTTGTTTTTTTATAAATCAACAAAGTTAGATTATGAGTTTAAGGGAAGCTACAGAAATATTACAAATTTAAAATAAATGTGAATCGTAAATAGTTGTAACATACAACTTAAGTATAATAACAGAACATGGCTAGGGTCATTGGAAGTATTATCAGAAGGAAAATAAAAATAAAATAGGATTTCATAATAAATCCTTACAGTTATTTTCAGGAAATGAGCAGAAAAGGACTTGTAGGTCCTATTTGACAAAGTTTTCAAATTATGTTTTTCAAAATTTAAAATATATGGATATATGTATATATGTATATATAAGAATAGATTTTTTTATTGAAATTTAGAATTAAATTGTGCCTAACAAATGTAAGAACATGAACACATTGCATATGCATTTTTTGACTTACACACAATTACATGACAAGCTTTCAAAAAAATATAGAGAAACAAAATGGAAGAATGGGAGCTTCGACATATCCATGAAGAAGATGTCAGAGGTCAAGATATTAGTGTTGGAGATGTAGAAACATAAATAAATGGGCATAGATAAAATATAAATCCACAAGAATTTGTGGAAACCATGAGAAGTTTGAGGATAGAAGAACATAATTATATGGTAGACAATGAGAGGTTGTTGAGCTCCCAAGAACAAAAAAGTGAGTTGAATACTCAGTTAGTGCAGAGTCTAAATATGCTACAAAAGCATATGAAAATGGGATTAGCCTCAATTGAGGAGAAATAAGGAAGAGATCACATGATAAATGTAGACACTCTAGATGTTCTTCCATGAGCCATAGGAAGCACTACTCAGCTCATTATGCAATTAGGAATCCATATGTATCTGAGAGGTCTAGCAACATCCTTGAAATGTCTCCAGTAAGACATCATAAAATAAGTCATTTGAAACATGGCCTACAAGGGGAACTCAAAAAAATTAAACCCCCCACATTTGATGGTGAGAACAAGAAGGGGATAAGAAGTTGATGCTCAGTTGCTAGGAATGAGGAAATATATTTAGCTGCATAAATATTCCCCTAACATGGAATCTAGGTTTTCCATCTATAACTTGCAAGGAAAGGCTTCCATTTGGTGGGACCAATTGGTCCAAGTTAAGAAAATCAGTGAGAAGAGGATCTCATGGAGGTAATTCAAGAAATACTTCCAAAATAGTACTTATTAGAACATAATTATGATAAGAAGATGGAAGAGTTATTTATACTCAAGTTGGAAATCATGAGCCTCAAAACAAAACAAAACAAAAATCTACTAAAAAAATTGTTAAAGGAGTTACAGATGCATTAACTATGAGTACACCAGAATGTACTATATGACTTGATCCAAAGTGTGCTCATTTTGGAGAAATCCATAGTTATATAGTACACCTAAGTTAAAAGAGTTACATATGCAGCGGGAAGAATGATTGAATAAAGGGTACATACCCCCAAGTGTGTCTCCTTGGGGAGCACCAGTACTATTTATAAATAAAATGGATGGAACCATGAGGTTTTGTTTTGACTTTAGATAGTTGAACAAGGTCATTGTGAGGAATAAATATCCACTTCCTAGAATTGATGACTTGTTTGATCATATTAGGGGAACAAATATTTTCTCAAATATAGATTTGAGATGTGGTTACCATTAGGTAAGGATAAAATATGAATACATTGGCAAGACATCCGTCATGACCAGATATGGTCATTATGATTTTGTGGTGATGCCATTTGGGTTAACAAATGAACCAGATATATTTATGTGCCTGATGAATGGGATATTCATGAAGTATTTAGATAAGTTTGTCATGGTATTTCTAGATGACATTCTTATTTATTGAAATTTAGAAAAGGAGCATGAGGAACACTTGATATTGGTACTAAAAGTGTTAAGGGAACATCATCTTTATGCCAAGCTAAGTAAATGTTCTTTCTATGAGAGGAAAATTCACTACTTGGGACATATCATTTCTGAAGAAGGAATACTTGTGGATATAGAGAAGATAGAAGCTATTATAGGTTAGCCTACACCTAGAAATGTATCAGAAGTAAAGTCATTCATGGGATTAGTTGGATACTATATGAGATTTATAGAGGGGTTGTCCAAAGTGACAGATCCAATTACATCATTGCAGAAGAAAGGAGTCAATTTTCAATGGAAACAACAGTGTGAAGAAAGTTTCTAGTAGTTAAATAAATTTCTCACTAGTAAACAACTTCTTAATATTGTTGATCCAAATGAATATTTTGTTGTATGTACGTATTCTTGTCAAGAAGTAATTGGCAGAATCCTTATGTAAAATGGACATGTGATTTGTTATGAATCAAGAAATATTAAAGAACATGAGAAAAAGTATGTCACTCATGACTTGTAATTTTTTGCTATTGTGCATGCATTAAATATGTGGAGACATTACCTTATGGGTAAAAAATTGGAATTAAGAACTATCATAGTGGGATGAAATATTTGTTTGAGAAGCAAAATTTGAATGCAAGACAAACAAGATGGCTGGAGTTTTTGTGTGAGTTTGATTTTTCTATCAAACATATTAAAGGAAAGGAGAACAAAGTTGTTGACGCACCCAGTAGAAGGGTTCATTTTATGCATGATTCATCCATTAGTATGTGCAAAATATATTTAAAAACTAGAATTCTTGAAGCTATCATAATATATTAACATTACCTTTAGGTAAAACAAGAATTACAGCATGAAAATATACAACAGAAATATGAAGGTTACAGTTTGGAAGACGATGGAATTATTACATACAAAATCGAATTTTATGTTCTTAATTCATAAGAATTAAGGAAATTGGTAATGAATGAGATGCATAATGTACCATATGCAAGGAATCCAGGATACCAAAAGACAATTGCAATAGTAAAAAGTCAATACTTTTGGTAAAAAATGAAGACATATATTGTTGAATGTATAGCAAGGTGCATTGAATGTCAAAAAGTAAAAGTTGAGCATAAAAATACAACGAGATTGCTTCAACCATTTCCACTACTGGTAACACAAAAAAAAATTCACCTAACTCTCTATGGTCCAAACCATAATTATACATCATTATCCCACCATTATTTCCTCCATTTTGACCTTCACAACTAAAATTCCACCAAATTTAGTCCAAAAGATTATTATTCCTTCCCCAATCAATATAGGGAAGTTGAGAATTTATTGTGACTTATCCCCACTCACTCCAAAAAGGACCAAAAAACCCTAAAATGAGAATGGGTCAAAATCCATGGACAAATACCATGCACAATAAAATACCATGGGTCAAAAAACCTTGGATCATATTATAAATAGATTGTGAAGGTCTCCTCACAAACATTCCTACACTTTTTGGTCATTCCAGAAACTTTCACCTTTCTCCATTGTTCCCATATTTTTCCATGTCATTCCCACGGTGTATGTTGAGCTTGCTCCATACCCACTTGGATCCATCCCCCTTTTTGACAACCATTAGTGGAGACGACTGGAGAACCAGACTGTGGAGTCCGTGGACCATTTCCTCAGATGGTTGCAGTGGCCCATGTTACTGAAGGGTGTGCTTGTTATTGCTTTTCATTAGTTAGATAAAATATATAAAAGATCATAAAAAATATTGTTGTTATTGTTACTTATTATTATTGCAAGTCGATGTTGACAAATCCCTCGCACCATGAACCCCTTATAATCTGGTTGATCTAGGGTAGGTGCTTTTGCATCTAGTAGGGGAGAAATCCCCACTACAGTTTTGGTGACTCCATTGTCTTGAACCCCTCGGATATTTGTTTTTTGTAGGTGTTTCTATTGATCTATTTTAATTGGGAACCTTCAGCCATCACAGATATGACCCCCTTGCGGCAGATCCAAACTAGTCCTGACACAGTGGCTGCCCCCCCCTCCCCAACCCAAGATGGCATCCTTTTCTAAAAAAACCCTTAGTTTCGTTCGGATCACACCTATCCAACAGAATGATGCAACTAGGTCACACCTTTTTTCCCAATAAGCAAGACCTAGGTTGCGCCTTCTGACCTGATAAGTACGACCTAGACCAAAAATACATATTGCACTTTTCTAGGCTCTCGGAGTGATCTCATTCGCTACTGTGACCTAGTTTTGTGCGACCTATCATGCATAAACCCCTCATTTGTGTGACCTGATATTCTCTACTTATTTTTTATCCTAATCATGATTTTTCACGGTTCTGTGCGACCCTAATCGCACCTGTTTCGTCGACAGGCATTGCCTGTAGTTTTTTATTCCTTTTTCATGTTTGAGGCCCTTTTTCCAGGCCCCTTGTCTGTGTTTTACCCATTCCCATCATGTTTCTTTCCAGATCAGATCCATTACAACCCCTTGGTTTGTTTTGTGGTCATATCCGCCTTGTATGTGAGCCCCTTTAGTCGATCTTGGTAGTTTAGACCCCCTATGTGTTTCCTACAACCTGATCAGTTCCTTATTCTCTTATTTACTTTTATACATTTTATTTTCTGGAGGAATAAGTTATTTTGCATCATATTTACTGTCCTTTACTGTTATTTATCTACATTTGCATCTATGTCATGAGATCGTTGTGGTTCGTACATTACACACCACTTGTGCACACATCTCACACCCTAAATTAAAACGCTTGGTTCATGACCCCAAGCTAGCCTAAAAACTTAACTTAACTCAACCAACATTGTAACCTCATTTGAAGACCAAAAAAATATTGTAGTTAAGTTAGGACATTGGGGATAGGCATCCAAATAACACCCCTTTGTCACTTACATTTGATACATAGTTGTTTTCCATTAGGGTACCAAAATCCTCTAGTACTTATTGACACAGTCACAATCAGTCTGTCGGAGGGCCCCCCACTCTGTGGGAGTAAGACACAATGAAGGGGTTCCAAACGTTAGGGTGGAATAGTGCACTCCATTTTCCACTGAAGGCTAACCCTTCATAGTCATCCTCGTGCATGTCGGAGTATACTGGGTGTCAAGGACCAAAGGGATAAAGTGCTAGGAATCCACTCTAGATGTGTCATGGACGAGGTAGCCTAGTTTCCAATCTATTTAGGGCTCTTGTACTCGAGGTCCCTCTTGGTAGTGGGATTCTCTTATCCTTTTGTCCTTCCATTTCGTATTGTTTGACTAGGATTTCATCACCCTGTAGAGGATAAGATTTGTGACGTGCTTCCATATTGTATCTAGGATTTTGCTTTCACTTATACCCCATAGGTTAGTGTGTCATTTTCTTTATAGGTAGTTCTACTTGTTGGCTTTCTGGCCACTTTGTTGTAGACTCGCCTATTGTAACACGTTGTTGCAGTTTAGTTTTAGAGCTTTCTTTTTGCCCTGTGAGCCACCATTTGTATGCTCTCCTTCTACACACTCGGTTGTAGTTGGATTTTTGAGCCTAAGTTTGACATTCTTACTCCTGCATTCATTACATGACATGCCATCACGTCATCATTTCCCCACCACGCTACTCACATAGACTTAGGGGGAAAACCCTGCAGTTCGGTTCCTTGAACCATCACTATCAGACCCATATTCAACATCATTCACCACCTTCAAAGCCATATATTTCCTCTTATTCTTATTCAAATTCCTATCAATACAAACCCACCATGTCCACCTCCCCATCTAGCCCCATAGCTAGTGTACCTCCTAACCCCTTTCAGGGGGATATGGTTGATAGTGTGCTTGTGTCCGTTCCACCCATAATTCTGGGTATCCCTTATGTTGGACCTATAGGTTCCAGTCCAAGTGGTCCCCTTTCCACCGCACACACTATTGCTGGTCTGCTACCCACTAGTGGTGGCTCCACTCCAGCCACTATGGTTCCTATCATACCACCATTCATGCATGGGGGCATTGTCCCTTCAACCACCATTTTGGATTTTCCTACTATCCCAATGACTACTCCTATTATCAAAAGTCAGCCTTACCGACCCCCATTTACCCATGGGAACTATATTCCCGTTGGCGTCCGCACCATTGTTGGCTCTTCTCGATCCAGTCTTGGTTCTAGTCTACCATTCATGGCTAGTCTCAACCTGCATGATTTAGCACAGTTGACAAATGAACTTATTCATCATAACCCATTATGGCTTCCAATGCCTACCAAACTCCCTTTAGACATCCCTAAGTTTGAAGGAAAGGTGAGAGAAGACACCCAAAACCGCATCATGTCATTCCACTTATGGTGTTCATCTAACAACATAGTGGATCATTCTATCTAATTTCATCTATTCCAGCGCACACTCACAAATGTTGTGGCCAAATGGTATATCGAACTGCCTCATGCCACTTACCTGGACTTTTCCTTGTTAGCCTTGATTTTTCTCCAGTACTTCCAGTTACCCATTTGCTATGATGAGGGTGTGGAAATCCTATTATCCTCTAGAAAGAACACTACTACCCATATCATGGATCATATCCATGAGTGGTGCTATCATCGTAGCTTGGGTAAGATCCAATTATATGATAGGATTTTCCTAGTTTGGTTTCTCAAAAGCTTACTCCCCCCTATTTCAAAGGACGTTGTATCTGAGCTCCCATAAATTGAGGAGGAATCCATCCTCAAGGCACAATAGTTTGATATCATATATGCCTAATCAGGTTATATGTATACCATTATACATGATGCTCCTTGTGTTGGCTCCTCACGTCAAGATACGCTGGGGGCATCCCATGCTACTGATGGAGTCATTGTCTCTAACTCAATATCCCCATCTATACACGGCCTCTACTTCGAAGCCACCTCATTCTGGTACCACCCCTAGTGTTTCTCAACCATGCTATGCCCATATTTTTTCATGCGTAATGGCTCAATCCATAGCCACAACTTCCTATGTGTCTTCCGTGCCAGTTCCTCATGTTCACAGACCGGATTCCTTGGCACCTACATGTAATGGTCATATTAACTGATTTGCAGCTGCTCCATTCTATTACCCACCACTTGTGCAACTTACACTTGCTCCAATCCCGACTCCTCCTACTCCTCAAGGACAGGTCTATGCTCAACATAACCTCCATAATAAACCTACCCACAATAATCAATAAGGGCAAGGAAGACGACAGAGAGGTAGGAATCCAGGAAACAACCAACCTCAAGGAGGTGGCCAACAACCCAACCCTCTGAAAAACATTGGATCCAATCCCCTTCACAAAACCCCTAGCATCCACCTAGACCTATGAAGAACCCTAAGTTGCATACTAACCATCTGTGCACTATTTGTAACACTTATGGTCAATATACACATCAATGTCCCCATATGAATCAATTATTCCATTTACTACAAATCATTTAATCAACGTGACCCCAACGCGACTGCTCCGTCTCGGCTAAATGAAACACCACTGAGTCCTCCGCCTATGGTGTTGAAGAACCCCTTACTAAATCAAGGGATTGTTGCAACTCAACCCTTGGTGCCACAAAATACTGCAACCACATCTGTGGGTCAATGCATTGATCCTGGTGTCCATCACCTTATGACATTGTCATTTGATGTAAACCTCGAGACTTGACGAAATTAGTATGGATCCACCACGAAAACGGTTAATCCATTTGCAGCATCTACCTCCATTGCTCTCGATATGTATTTACATTTGTTGAGCCCCCCATGGATGGGACTTCCAAACTCCTAAAATTCCCTTTGTGTCCTGTCATGAACAATCCCACTGCGAGAGATGCTTTTAGTTACATTATTATTGATGACTTGGCCCAGTCTCCCTCTTCCATGTCTGCCCTAGAAGTCCTCAAACCTTGTCCTTCGCAACGCAAATCTTTGTTATCTGTGTTAGGTGCCATCGATCCATGTAATTATCGGTTGATCACTTTCGACTTGGATCAAGGAGAACCCTGGAGGCCATCATCTATAGCCTTCCAGGTTTCGATCACTATTCATAATTTGGTCATTCATCGATGCATCATCGATGAGGGTGCATCCACCTACGTTATGTCTGTTAGAATTTTATCATTCAAGCTAGCATTATGTTAGGATCTTTAACTGAGAGAATAACAAGTACAGCAATCAAACACAAGAGACAATGAACACAATGTTTTTCCTCGGGGGAACCATAAATGGAGAAAGCCCTGCAACTTCCTCAGAGATAGAATCAGCACCAAAAGTAAAACCCCAAAACAATAAGATGATCTCCTTACAGCAGTAGTCTCTTTCTTTCTAGCCCCGACAACTTCTTCTCCCTCAGCTATGCACTACAACTGAGTGTGAGTGAGTGTGTGATAAATAGAGAGGCTCGCACTCTATTTATACTAATTCCTGACTTGACAATAACTCACTAGGGTCGACTTCACTAGGAGAGTCTAATAACCCTAGGACCCCGGAAATGCGGGGACTTTTACCCTTGATCAATAGGAGGGTTACCCACAATGACTTGACATGACTTGTTTACATTATAGAAACTCTCGATCGGAACATCGGGGCATGACATGACTCAATTACATTACAAACACATCCCGAAATAAACATCGGGGTACAATACATAAGATATACAAGTGAATACATTCTGAAATTATAATTACATCAACACTCCCTCTTAACTAGGAAGGTATTCTATCGACACAATTTATCAGCACAAGTCTTCTTCTCTGTATCATCTGGATCATCATCGATTTCTCGTCATCTTCAAGTCATATTCATCTTCAGGTCATCTTCATCTTCAAGTCATCTTCATCTGGATCTGGATCTAGATCATCACTCGATCTGGATCATCTCTACTGGATCAACATCACTGGATCTGGATCATCACTCGATCTAGATCATCATCAATGGATGTAGATCATCACTCGATCTGGATCATAACTCGATCTGGATCATCACCACTGGATCTAGATCATCACTGTATCTGGATCATCACTGGTTCAACATCACTGGTGCTGTCTCATGATTCTTCTCATCATAGGAAGTTCTACAGTGCCAACCCTTTTTCATGTTGGTTGTAGGCCTAGCCTCCATGTAGGTCTTATTCAAGGCTTATATCTGACCTTGAATCGTCAGAATGGCCTTCCCAACACTTACATCTAACCTTGACTCGTTAGAAAGGCACGCCCAACACTCACATCTTACCATGAGAGGAACACATCCACCATCATGTCAGAATGGCCCAGCCCTCACATCTGACCATGGAAGGAACTTAATCCTCTCACCATGTCAGAATGGCCCAGCCCTTACATCTGACCATGGAAGGAACTTAATCCTCTCACCATGTCAGAATGGCATAACCCTTACATCTGACCATGGAAGGAACTTAATCCTCTCACCATGTCAGAATGGAACAGCCCTTACATCTAACCATGGAAGGAACATAATCCTCTCACCATGTCAGAATGGCACATCCCTTACATCTAACCATGGAAGGAACTTAATCCTCTCACCATGTCAGAATGGCACAGCCCTTACATCTGACCTTGACTCATCAAAAAGGCTCTTAGTCCCAGACTGAGGGTTCTTGGTAACTGACCAGGTGCCTCCATTCAGAGAATGGCAACAACCCTTATATCTAATCAAGTGGGAACATATCCCTCAATCACATCATAATGGCCCTGCACTTATATCTGATCATGTGAGACTACATCCCACAGTCATATCAGAAAGGCCCTCAGTCCTAGACTGAGTATTCTTGGTAACTGACCAGGTACCTCCATTCAGAGAATGGAAACATCCCTTATATCTGATCATGTAGGAACCAATCCTACAGTCATATCAGAATGGCTCAGCACTCATATTTGACATGGAACGAACCAATACTCTCACCATGACAGAATGGCTCACGGACTCATCACTTCCCCTTGGAGGGAACCTAATCCTCTCACCATGTCAGAATGGCTCATGGACTCATCACTTCCCCTTGGAGGGAACCTCAATCTGTAGAACACCAAGATTCTCCCTGAAGTACTCAAACTTCACTCTGGCCAATGGCTTCTTCAACACATCAACTATTTGTTTGTCTGTCACAACATACTAGAGCTTCATTGCTTGTCTCTACACCATATCCCTGATATAGTGACACTTGATCTCGATATGCTTCGACTTGTGATGGAACACCAAGTTCTTCCTCAACTTCCACAACTCTGGTTGTCACAGTATAGACAAGTAGCATCTAACTGGAGATCAAATAAATCAGATAGTAGCTTCCTCAGCCATACTGCCTCACAACTAGTTGAACAAGCTGCGACATAGTCTGCTTCAGCTGTACTCAATGCCACACATGATTTCTTCCTGATAAAACAAGAGATCACACATGATCCCATATTGAAGCAACACCCTGAAGTGCTCTTCCTATCGATGGCACTGCCTACCCAATATGAATCAAAATAATCCTCCAGGTTAATCTTCTGATTTGCCTCATACTTGAGGCCATAATCAACTGTACGCTTCAGGTACCTCAAAATATTCTTTGCAGCAATCAAGTGAACATGTCTCAGATCTATCAGGAAATGGCTCAAGGTGTTCATAGCAAATCAAATATCTGGTCTCGTGTTCATCAGGTACATCAAGGACCCAATTATCTTATGATACATCGTAGCATTAACTGCTTCTGATGAAGCATCACTCAATAGCTTCAGGTTTGATGCCATAGGTGTGGTCATGGCCTTGCAATTCATCATCCTGAATCTCTTCAGGATCTCTACCATATATTTCCCTTGCCCCAGGGAAATTCCATCTACATTCTTCCACACCTACATGCCTAGAAAATAATGCATCATACCCAAGTCCTTCATTTCGAACTTGGTAGCAAGATTCCTCTTTGTATCAGCAATCAACCCATCCATACCTATTACAAAAATATCATCTACATACAGTAGAAGCATCACTGGGTTACCATCTTCAACCTTGTAGTAAAGGTTGGAATTTGCTTTACTCTTGGTAAATCCCAAACTTGATAGAAAGCTGTCAATTCTGCCGTACCATGTCCTAGGTGCCTGTTTCAAACCGTACAGGGATTTATTCAATCTACACACATGAGACTCCCTGTCATGTGTCTCAAAATTGAGTGGTTGCTCCACATATACTTCCTCTTCCACTACACCATTCAAGAAAGCGGTCTTGACATCCATTTGGTGTATCTTCCATTTCATTACTGCAGACAGAGCAAGTACTGATCTGATGGAAGTGTATCTGGCTACAGGTGCAAAATTTTCTTCATAATCTATTCCTTCTTTTTGGGAGAAGCCACGAGCCACAAATCTTGATTTATATTTTTCTATGCTGCTTTCTTTAGCATGCTTGATCTTGTAGATCCATTTGGAAGTTACAACAGACTTCCCTTCTGGTCTTGGGACAACATCCCAAACATCATTCTTCATGATCGATTGATACTCTTCAATCATAGCATCCTTCCATTCTTTCCTTCCTTCCGCTTCTTCATAGTTGGAAGGTTCTTTATCGATGAAATCACATATTAAGGCTACATAGCCTGACCAGGACCTGGTCCTCTTTCTTTCTCTATGATTCTCTTCTGGAGCCCCATATCTTTCTGCACCTTGGATAGCTTCTCGTACCCAAGCAGGTTTGCTCTTATGAGGATTCTTCTCCTGAGGTGGATCTACATGCTCTTGAGATTATTCATTTTCTTAATCTTCTACTTGACTTTCTTCATTCATGGTTGTGTCATGAAATTTGGGTGCTTATGTTTCTTCAGGTTCTTCAATAGGCCTCTTTCTGGATTTGTTGTAAGCTGAATCTTTGTTAAATGTTACATCCCTACTGATGTCAATCTTCTTGAATCCTAGGAAGTATATTCTATAAGCCTTTGAGCTTTAAGAGTATCCCACAAATACACCCTTGTTTCCTAAAGGATCTAACTTTGTCCTCTTTTCTTTTGGAATGTGTATGCACACTAGAAAGCTGAATATTCTGAGATGGCTGACTTCTGGTTTCTTTTCGGAAAAGTCTTCTTTAGATGTCTTGTTTTCGAGTACTCTGTGTGGAGTACGGTTATGTACATACACCGTTGTTCTGGCAGCTTCTGCCCATAGATGCACGGGAAGATCTTGATCGTGAAGCATAGCCCTTGCAGCTTCCATGATCGTTCTATTCGTCCTTTTTGCAACTCCATTCTGTTGTGGATTATATGGAGTGGTTAACTCCCTCTTAATCCCTAAATCTTTGCATAACTCTTTGAATTCATTTGATTTGAATTCTCTGGCATTATCTAATCGAAAAGTCTTTATCTTATTTTCAGCGTGGTTCTCAATCAACTCTTTGAATTCCTTGAACTTGTTGAATACTTCATCTCTGTTCTTCATGAATCAAATCCATGTGTTCCTAGAAAAATCATCAATAAAATAAACATAGTATACATACCCGCTTAATGAACTTGATGACATTGGACCGCATACATCGGAGTGAATGATTTCCAAGATTCCTTTTGCCTTGCTCTCGCTACTTGTGAATGTCTTCTTTGTGTTCTTTCCTTTTGCACATCCTTTGTAGACTCCATCATGTTTTGCCTGAATTTTTGGATGACCTTCAACATCTTTGCTTGCAAGTGGTAGTGCTATGTAGTGCAAATGTGCAAGACTTCTATGCCATATTTCATTTGGATCTACTGTGTCATGGACCAAATATTATTTGGAATGGCCCTTCAATTTGTATAGGCCTCCCTCTTATTCTCCAATCACTACTGCATCATCAAAATTATTTTTCTTTGGCCACATGAGAACTTGGCCATCTACAAATGAAACACTCATGCCTTTTGCATCTGATGCAAATATGGAGAGGAGGTTCTTCTTAAGTCCCAATAAAAACAATACATCCTTCAGCTTCATAGACTTTCCAGAGTCTAGCTTATAGGAGGATTCCCCACTACCTTTTATTAGATACTGGTAGTCATCTCCGAGTTTCACCTTGTGGGGTGATTCATGTTCTGATAGTCTTACAAAAGACTCTTTAAATCCTTTCATATGTTTAGAAGCCCCACTGTCTATAATCCAATCATTACTTCCATGTGTGATGTTTCCTATGAGAGTGGAAATCAAGACATATTCTTTATCACTTGAAGAATCATTACTTTCTTGCTTGTTTCTCTTTATGGAAGGTTCATCATCTTCTGCAGCATGAGCATGATGTCTTCTCTTGTTGTTTTTATTCTTTTCAGATTTTCTTTCGTTTCTAGGACAATATTTGGCATAGTGTCCTATTTCATCACAAGTATCACATCTGAGTTGAGTTTTCTTGGAGGAAGAGTGCTTACCTTTAGAATGATGATGATGGTCCCTTTTGTTTTTCTTGGATTGAACTGTGAGAGGTTGATCTTCACTTGCCATCATTTCTTCTTGATCTGCTATCCGAGCTTCTTCTTGTGAGCATTCTTCCCATAGTCTGTTGAATTTGACTAACTTCTTTCTAGCACAGATCCCTTGAATGAAGGAGTCCCATGTCCAAGGGAGACCATTCAAGGTAGTCATTACAGTCTCTACATTCTCCACTTCTTCATCCACTGCTTCAAGTTGTTCTTTGATCTGGGAGACCCTTGTGAAGTAAGACTGTATGGTCTCTGCATTCTGAATCTTCACTTTCTTCAATTGGTTCCTCAAAGTCATCTTCCAGTTTATGTTCTTTGCTTCAAACAGTTTGGTTAGGGAATCAAACATAGCTTTAGGTGTATTTAGGGATGACACCTGTGGTATGAGGTGATCCTTGATTGAATCAGCAATAATCCTCTTAGCCATAACCAACTTCTTCTTGTGTAAGGCCTTATCCTCATCTCCCTCTGGAACTGGAAGCTCCTCATTGATGTAGGAGTCAACCTCATTTTCTTCCAGGACCAAGGAGATCCTATACTTCCAAGCTCGAAAGTTATCATCTCCCTCAATATTTTCATCAAGCTTAGTATGGTGAGACATCTTAACTGAGAACCTCAAATGGAAATACAAAATATTTAGATCTTACAAGGTCAAGATGTCAGAACTGGATCTGAAGCTGAATTTCTGTAGTGCTGGTTCAAAAGAAGATTAGGGTTTGAATTTCCTGGAGTTCTGTCCAACCAAATGCTTTGATCTTGATCTCTAAACTTATATTTTGAGGAGGAGATCAATCCAGGCCTAGGATCACTCAAAAATTCCACTTCTATGGAAATCCCTAATTTTCACCAGTAGTATTGGGTCAGAAACTGAAAATGCTCAGAATCATATTCTTCTTCGACAAAAAGATGCACCCTAGGTAGGAGAGTCAGTCCAACCTTCTTTTGCTGAAAATATGTGGAGAGAGATCCAAAAAGTAGGAAGCCCTAGTTTTCGCAGCTGCACAGTGTCTTCTTCTCAGGTTAGCTCTAATACCATGTTAGAATTTTATCATTCAAGCTAGCATTATGTTAGGATCTTTAACTGAGAGAATAACAAGTACAGCAATCAAACACAAGAGACAATGAACACAATGTTTTTCCTCGGGGAAACCATAAATGGAGAAAACCCCGCAACTTCCTCGGGGATAGAATTAGCACCAAAAGTAAAACCCCAAAATAGTAAGATGATCTCCTGACAACAGTAGTCTCTTTCTTTCTAGCCCCGGCAACTTCTTCTCCCTCAGCTATGTGCTACAACTGCGTGTGAGTGAGTGTGTGATAAATAGAGAGGCTCACTCTCTATTTATACTAATTCCTGACTTGACAATAACTCACTAGGGTCGACTTCATTAGGAGACTCTAATAACCCTAGGGCCCCGGAACTATGGGGAATTTAACCCTTGATCAATAGGAGGGTTACCCACAATGACTTGACATGACTTGTTTACATTATAGAAACTCCCGATAGGAACATTGGGGCATGACATGACTCAATTACATTACAAACACATCCTGGAATAAACATCAGGGTACAATACATAAGATATACAAGTGAATACATTCCGAAGTTACAATTACATCAACAATGTCAACCTTCGTTTGGCAGAAAATTGGATCCCCAAACCTTCAACCTTCCACCACTTCCCTGCATTCCTATGATGGACGTTTTTCTCAACCACAAGTCGTTCTTACGAATTTCATTGTTGAATTAGCAGGAAAAATCGTGTTGATTTACATTGAAGTTGCCAATTCCCAACTTGATTACAACCTCCTCCTAGGACGTAGGTATATGTATGCAACGTGAGTCGTTTCCTCTACCATCTTTCAACTCTTCATGTTCCCCCATGATGAGAATATTGTGACCATTGACCAAATGGCCTATTTTGATCCAAAGGGACTAGCCACACAAGAACACATCCTCCCTACTATCAAGAATACCATCGACATCGTGTACATACCTTCCCTATGTGTTGTTGGCCTAGGCTTATTTTCCAACCCTCCTTTGATGGACACCTTTATGTCCTTACCACCCCCTCCTTCGTCGACTAACATATCGGGTTTGTGTAATATCACGTCGGGTAATTTTTTGACCTCCTCGCAACCTAAGTCACAACCTCAATCAAGGAACTCAGGTAATTATTTGGGTTCATTCCCCGTACACACATTCCCCTTCCTTTTTCCACATTCTGGCATCATGAGTAAGCCATTCATGGCTACTCTTAAACTTTCAGGCTTCACTTTGGGTATTCTCATGAGGTACTTAGATCCACCCACCCCTCCCCCGACACTGCAAATCATGTTGACACCAATCCAACCTATTGAGATGATGGCGTACCCACATCCGGGTACACAAATGACTACTTATGTCTCTACTGCTTCCCCCCCTCCTCCCACGAAGACTGGGGGAAAGACACCCAAAGCACTGACAGAACCACGTCCTCCTCATACATGTGCTTTATGTAATGTCCAAGGCCATGCGACACAAAACTATCTTGATTTTCCTATCATTTGCACCCACATGTGCACTATAGTCGATACTGATGACACCCCAGTGGTCAACGTACCAACCATACCCACAGTTAAAAAAAAATTGTTGCGAACCAACCACCCATGTGCAGTTTGTGGCCTATATGGTCATTATTCACACCATTTCCCAAACTTTCCTGAGTATTGGTCGCTCCTAAGTGATATTCGCAAGCACTCTCATGAGTCTAAAATCACCATATTTGAGGAGAACCACCCTCCAGCCTATTCCTTAGAAACCACTAACACCATTTATACGATCTCTAGTTCCAGTAGTCCTTCCTCCTCATTGATCACAAAACATCCCCCTGATATATCTTGGAACCACTTTCGTGAGGATGGAGATATCCTTTAAACAACCACCGGTTTTAACCCATTTCACTTAGTCCACAGTGTAGAATCATTTCTTCCCATTGAATGTCAAATTTTTTCACTCCACCTTGCCGTCAAACTTCTACCTGATACTTAACCGTTAGAAAAACACCTACTTATTCTTGAAAAAACCAATGAGGACGTCGTACTGCTCTCCAAATTATCAAAGCGACTAAGACTCAGTCGAAGTCCCACTATGAATCCTATGTCCACCCACACACCTTTAGCGAGGGGGACCTAGTCCTCATTTACGACCAAGCACATGATAAGACTAGAAAAGGGAAGTTCAAATCCAAGTGGTATGGTCCTTATGTCATCCATCGATGTCTCGACAAGGGGGGATATCTCCTCGCTGACTCTAACGGTCACCTATTGAAGAATCCCCACAATGGGATCTACCTCAAGAGGTTCTATGCTTGAAGTCTCCAACCATGCATACCCTTGTATCATAGATTTTATTTCTTGGTTTGCATCATTTTTACCACGAGTCGGTGACCCCCTCCAGTAGTCACTACACATCCAATGGCAATGAGTCTAATGTCACACTCCACCGCCTCCTTTGCCCAAGAGCAGGTGGATCTAACCCCTACACCATGCCCCTACGTCATTGGTAACTTGTTGGAGGGCATGGTCACACATCTAAAAATACACATAGTATGTCATCGGTATCTATCACATGTATGATATAACTACCATTATGCTAGTAAACTATATATGACTGAAACCACATAGAGTCATGTATATGTACCATCAGGTCGCCAAACCTATCCTAGAGGTTGAGACATCTTTGGATCTCCCAGTGGTCCATGAACGCATATGAATTTCCTCTGCGAGGATAGGAAGCTTTCGCCACTGTGCAAATAGCTCTCCGGTGAAGAAACGACCTACTAAACTGCCTCCCTCCATACTTTTTTCAGGCCATTTCCTAAATTCACCTTGATTTACGTTCCACCACGCAAATCAAACCCTGTATGTATTGGCATGTTCATGATCCATCCACTCCATCCATACTGCAAACTTGGACTTATTCTACTGACATTCACCATCCTGCAAGGAGGCCCCACCAATGTTCCACTGTTAATTTTTATCCATATTAGCCATGTTCACAACATCACCCCTTTTGGTACATCGAACACCTCCTCACTTGAGTGACCATTACAAATTTTCTGTTAAGGTCTTTTCTGACTCCTAAAAGAATGAAAATACTATCGAGCACACTTACTTCCTTTCACGCTCGTTAAAGTATTTGAAGGGGCGTATATGTGGCCTCGTTTATCTCCTTTTTAGGACCATGTATACTACTTAAAGAAAAGGAATACCCTCGAACCTTCCAGCTAGGAACGCTTCCCTTTGATTTTGTATCATTTTATGCTCTGTCAGACATTGGGACCATACTCTATGACAAAGATCATTATGGCTTGTATTTAAGCTCTTTTCCAGCCCTCTCATAAAGAAAAGATCATCGAACAAACTTGGTTTCGTTCATGCTCATAAAAAGTATTTGAATGACTGTCCAATCAGTATAGGTTTATCCTTTTTCAGCCTGGTTGGACTACCTATGAAAAAGAAGTCTCTCTGCCCCTTTCAACTAGGAGAGCTCTCCTTTGTACGATTTTATCCTTTTTCAAACTTAGGGGATTACTATACGAAAAAGAGACCCATTGGATTCTTATTCATGTTTTTAGACTCTCTTAACATGAAAACAACATTGAGCATTTACCATCTCGAGCTCAACAAAAATCCACGAGATAGTAGCATACTTTATCCCTTCTTCGAGCTCCTAAAACTATGAAGAAGGACCAAATGGTGCCTCTTGGCGCCGACACATATTACATATCATCTCCCATTATTGTAGCTTTCCCCCCATTGGGTTTCCTTTGTTTAGAGTACTCTGTGATGATTCTCCCTTGGATCCCATGGATATCACTAGTCCAAATACTTTCCCAAGTATCTCCCATTGCAGTCCCCCCCCCCGGTTCCACAACTATGATCCTCTCCCCATGAGTTGGTATTATATGCTTTGAGGTCAGCCCTGCCATTATAATCTGAATAAAGGAAGTTTGATTCCCCCATACTCCCTTGCCCCTATTCCTCATTCAGTGTCTCTATCCCCTTATTATTCCATATCTATCCCCTTATTATTCCATATCTATCCCCTTATTATTCCATATCTCTGGTTGTCCCCCTCGCACTTCTATCAAGGAAACCTCATTGCCTTAGTCGTTGGAGGTCTCCCTCTGTCAACGTCAACACATCTATTCCAAAGGATAGACCTAGAGGTACATGTATCCTAGTTTCATCCACCTCATTGATGAGTTCCTTGGACTACTTGAAAGGATTCCTTATTACCTTTTGGGTTGGTTGTGTCTCACATGCTCGACTTCAACTTCGTCATCGCATCGTTGAGATTCATACAGAGTATTGGTTCCTTCATTATTTGGTCGAATACCCCGGTTCTCACTAGACTCTAGCACATTGGTGAGTCTATTTTTGGGAACCATACAGTTTCATGTCCCTTGTGGTTCATAGATGTGTTGGCGAAAATTTTCGGAAACCCCTCAGTGTCATGCTTCTATGTATCTACAATACTTTATGTTTTTAATTGTACCTCATAGATTCCAACTCTTAGTCATTGAGTCCATACAGTTGTGTACACCTCCAAATTCAACAAAGAATCAGTTGTTGTGATATTGCATTCTATGAGAATTCCATTATTCCTATGTACCGGTTCTTAAGATCAGTATTTGTATTCAGTATCCCATTGAGGCCACCATTATGTACTACCAGTTGTATATATGTATTGATCGTCTCCCATTGTTTGAGACTTGATCCCAATTTTTATACTGATACATTTTTAGGAGCATGGGTATGCCCGCCTCATCCATATACATGTCTGAGATTATATGCACCTCATCCATTTTTTAGAAGAAATACAAACCAAAAGCCACTGTAATTCGAATGAGGAGACTTCACTTCTCTATGGTCCTCTCCAGTATCTCCACCATTGTCACCATTTCTCCCCTGATCCTATGATGTCTATCGGCCATATGATGAGCTCCTATCCTCACACATCAGGGTTAATCTATTAACACAAAACAATGTTCACCAGGATCTCTATGGTCCAAACCATAATTATGCATCATTATCCCACCATCATTTCCTCCATTTTGACCTTCACAACTAAGATTCCACCAAATATGGCCCAAAACATTATTATTCCTTCCCCCATAAATACAGGGAAGTTGAGCATTTATTGTGACTTATCCCTACTCTCTCCAAAAAGGACCAAAAAAACCCTAAAATGAGAATGGGTCAAAAACCATGGACAAATACCATGCACAATAAAATACCATGGGTTAAAAAACCTTGGATCATCCTATAAATACATTGTGAAGGTCCCCCCACAAACATTCCTACACTTTTTGGTAATTCCATAAACTTTTCACCTTTTGTCATTGTTCCCATATTTTTTCCATATCATTCCCATGGTGTATGTTGATTTTTCTCCAGACCCACTTGGATCCATTCCCCCTTTTTGACAACCACTAGTGGAGACGACTGTATAACCATATCGTGGAGTCAGTGGACCATTTTCTTAGACGGCTGAAGTGGCCCATGTTACTGAAAGGTGTGCTTGTTATTGCTTTTCATTAGTTAGATGAAATATATAAAAAATCATTAAAAAATATTGTTGTTATTGTTACTGCTTATTATTGCAAGTCGAGGTTGAGAAATACCTCGCACCATGAACTCTAACCTATGATCTAGTTGATCTAGGGTAGGTTCTTTTTCACATAGTAGGGGAGAAATCCCCACTACAAATACCATAGTGGAAATGGGATGTGGTGACCATTGAATTCATCACTAAGTTTTCTGGGACAAGAAAGAAACATGATTCCATCATGGTGGTGGTGGATAAGTTAACCAAAGTTGTTCAAGTTATACCAATCAAGTCATCTCATAAGGTGGCTAATATAGCATATATTTATATGAAAGAGATCGTTGAGATACATGGGATACCAAAGGTGATAGATTCATATAGAGATTCAAAGTTTACTTCAAAATTTTGGAAGGGATTATAGATTTGGAACAAATATGAATTTAAGCACAACATATCATCCGCAAACATATGGGAAAACTAAGAGATTCAATCAAGTTATTGAGGACATGTTAAGAATGTATGTGACAGATCAGCCATAAAATTGGGAGGACTACCTATATTTGGTAGAATTTGCATACAATAATGGATATCATGTTTCTTTGAAGATGAGTACATTTAAAGTCTTGTATGTATAAAGGTGCAATACTCCAATCAGTTGGGACAATACAGTTGATAGGATAATAATTGGGCCAAAGCTACTCAGAGAAATGGAAGAGTGGATGGTAAAAATCAAGAAAAATTTGAAAGCAACATAAGACAGATAGAAGAGTTATGCACATAAATAAATGGCAGTAAAAGAATTTAAAGTGGGATATCATGTGTATTTGAAATTTAGACCAAATAAGAATTCCTTGAAATTGGTTGTCCAAAGCTTGCAGCTCGATTTTGTGGTCCCTTTGAAATTTTTGATAGGATAGGACCTACAGCTTATGCATTAGCATTGTCTGCTTGTATTCTTATGCATAATGTGTTTCATAAATCTTTATTAAAGAAATACATGCTTGGTCCTAACCACATAATTTATTGGGCTATGATCTAGGTGGAACCAAAAGGAGATATTTCGTTAAAACCAATGTGTATCCTCAATACGAAAGTCACGTTGTTGAGGAATAGGGACATCAGACAGGTAAAGGTCCAATGGACATATTACAGTTTTGAAGAAGCAACATGGGAGCTTGAGGATGTGATGTGGGAGGCATACCCACAACTATTTTAAATTTTTCATAAAAATTTTGTAAATGTACATAGTATTGATGATGCATTGAGGATAGTACATAAATTAAGGTGTAAGGGAATGTAATATCCTAGTTTTCAACCCATGATGTAAATTTTGTAAACATTGATGTACAAGGATAGAATCCATAAACAAATGGTCGGGATGAGCAAGACTATGTAAACATGTACACTTATGATATTAATACCAAAATATCTAATGGTTGCAGAGGAAGAAGGCCGAAGAAGAGATGGGGGGGTATGAATCCACAAGAGGGGAAGTGATAGTGGGATTATCTTATATCCTTAGCCTTAGCTATTTAAACCGAGTGCTTAAACCATGATTAAGAGACTTGCTTTGATTAGGAATTATTTAATTATAATCTTAATAAGGGGATTAAGAGGAGAAAAGTGGTTCCATGCGGTATGGCCACGTGGCAATATGATCTATGCATATAAAAGTGAGAAATTAATCTAGTGATGGGTCTGTTCCTTCATCCAATTTTCCATAATTTGAATTCCTTCAACACCCTTTTTCCTTCACCATGATTTCCATAGCTTGGTTTGGTCACAAAGAACTACAACAAAAACTGGAATTTGCACTGAATTTAGTGTCAGATTTTAGTGTAATTTTTTCCAATTATGGTGAAAAATCTGGCGCTATTGTACAATTTCATAAAACGTTGTCTATTCCATCTTTTTTTGCGCCCTTTTTAATGTCCATTTTTGTGTCCAATTTTGTGCCTAATTTTTTGCATATGTTTGTGTGTCTTCTTTTACGTGCGATTTTATGTCTAGTATTGCATCTTTTATTTGCACCCAAATTGGTGCCCAGTTTCATATCCAATGTTGCATCTTATTTTTCTCCTATTTTTATGTCACGTTTTGTGCTGAATTTTGCACCTAGTTTTGCATCTAGTTTTATGTCCAGTTTTACTTCTGATGTTGCATCCCATTTTGCATCTTGTTTCACGTCATTTTTTGTGTCCAGGTTTGTGCCCAATGATGTGTCTTGTTTTATGCCTTCTTTTGCACCTAGTGTTGCATCCTACTTGATGTCTTTTTTACGTCTAGGTTTGCGCCTAGTGTTGTGCATTTTTTATGCTCATGTTTGCATCTAATGTTGTGTTCAATTTTACATCCAATGTTACATCCCATCTTGCATCCAATATTGTGTCCCATTTTATGTCTTTGTTTGCGTCCACCTAGTGTTGTGTCGGTTTTTATGCCTAGTGTTACATCCAATTTTGTGCCTAGTTGTGTACCCAATTTAACGCCCCATTTTATTTCTAGTTAGGAATACAGTTTTGTGTGTACTATTGCGTCTAGTTTTGTGTCAAGTTTTGTTTCCATATTTGTGTCTAGTGTTGAGTCTATTTTGGCATCTAGTTTTGCATCCACTTTTGTGTGTGGTGTGACGTCCACTTTTGCATCTTGTTTTCCATTTAGTGTTGTGTTTAATCTTGCATCTGGTTTGCATTTTGTTTTGTGTCCATTGTTAATTAAGAATTTTAATTTGAATTGTTAGTAGTGAAATATATCAATTTTGCATCTAGTTTATTAATTTCAATTAAATATTGAAATATGTCAAAGTTCTCAAATATCATTGAGTTTAAATTTATAGCATAACATTTCTAAATATTTTTAATAGAAATTCACAACATCCATCCAAAATTAATAATATCATCATACATACTAATTCTTCATTAATGTAGCATTGACAATCAACTAAAATTTAAATGTATGATGAACATATCAAATTATTTCATTGATACCATTAGAATAAAAGTAAAAAGAAGTCAAATATATATATGATTTAAATAACAATATGACAAGAAATAAGTTATATAGTCTCCATATATAGATATAAAAGTCAAAATGATAAATATATTACCGTTATATATCAACAACAATACATGTAAATATAATCCAAAATGTAACGTATATCAACAACAATACATGTAAATATAATTCAAAATGCAGCATGCTCTTGAAAGATAAATCTTCCATGTTTACTAACAAAGAAATAAATAGATGCTTATCATGGGAATAAGGTCCTTGCTACCACAAAGTGAAAACTGCTCCTTAAAAGGGAAACTTCATTATGAAGGTGCTGCTAAGTTCCTAAATGTGAAATCTAGTTTCATAGCTACTAAAAATAAGTAAATATTGTCTGTAACTACAAAAATGTAGTAAAATAAATTACAAAACACAGTCAAATGGCTATATAAATATAACTTAATCATCCACACACAAAAATAAACGTAGGAGCCTGATTTGACATACATCTAATGCATAAATGGAAGATTGTATTATTGTTAATTCAAATAAAATTAATCTGAACAATAATGTGTTATGCGCAACGATATTACAGAGTCATTTTTCATGTACAACTTATGCATTAGATGGTATTATTGTTAATTCAAATAAAATTAATATGAACAATAATGTGCTATGCAATTAATAAATAAATGTGTGGCTGAGCTCTTTGGTGAATTAAGGTTTGGAAGTGTTGACAATTGTTCCTTCACTCCATGAGTATTTTAGACTTGTTCTTCCTCTTGCTGGAGAACGTGGCTGTAATCTTTCTGAATTACCAATGCAATGTAATGTAATGTAATGTGTGGCATATTAATTCCTTTATGGGCAGGGAAGGTATCAATCCCTCTGCGATTCTTCTTTTTAATCTTCATCACATTAATTTCTTCCAATTAAATGACTGACTTGACTTGAGGATATCGCCGCCAAATGTCTCCTTCCTCGTTCCTTTTAGTGGTGGCAGGTGCTATGATCCAACATAACATAATATAATAATCTTCTTTAATGCTGGTAAGTGCAGTTGTTATAAACGAACCAACTGGTGATTGTAATCTGATGTTTAAATTTTGCGTTACGTAATTACTTCTTCTTTGAAATGTCTTTACGCAATCATCTTCAAACTATCAATATGACCCCTTGTATGTGAGCCCCTTTAGTTGATCTTGGTAGTTTAGACCCCCTGTGTGTTTCCTACAACCTGGTCAGTTCCTTATCCGCTTATTTACTTTTGTACATTTTATTTTCTGGAGGAATAAGTTATTTTGCATGATATTTACTGTCCTTTACTGTTATTTATCTACATTTGCATCTATGTCATGAGATTGTTGTGGTTCATTCATTACACATCACTTGTGCACACATCTCACACCCTAAATTAAAACCCTTGGTTCATGACCCCAAGCTAGCCTAAAAACTTAACTTAACTCAACCAACATTGTAACCTCATTTGAAGACCAAAACAATATTGTAGTTATGTTAGGACATTGGGGATAGGCATCCAAATAACACCCCTTTGTCACTTACATTTCAGACATAGTTGTTTTCCATTAGGGTACCAAAATCCTCTAGTACTTATTGACACGGTCACAATCAGTCTGTCGGAGGGCCCCCCGCTCTGTGGGAGTAAGACACAATGAAGGGGCTCCAAACGTTAGGGTGTAATATCGCACTCCATTTTGCACTGAAGGCTAACCCTTCATAGTCATCCTCGTGCATGCCGGAGTATACTGGGTCTCGAGGACCAAAGGGATAAAGTGCTAGGAATCCACTCTAGATGTGTCATGGACGAGGTAGCCTAGTTTCCATTCTATTTAGGGATCTTGTACTCGAGGTCCCTCTTGGTAGTGGGATTCTCTTAGCCTTTTGTCCTTCCATTTCGTATTGTTTGACTAGGATTTCATCACCCTACAAAGGATAAGATTTGTGACGTGCTTCCATCTTGTATCTAGGAGTTTTCTTTCACTTATACCCCATAGGTTAGTGTGTCATTTTCTTTATAGGTAGTTCTACTTGTTGGATTTCTGGCCACTTTGTTGTAGACTCGCCTGTTGTAACACGTTGTTGCAGTTTAGTTTTAGAGCTTTCTTTTTTCCCTGTGAGCCACCATTTGTATGCTCTCCTTCTACAGACTCGGTTGTAGATGGATTTTTGAGCCTAAGTTTGACATTCTTACACCTACATTCATTACATGACATGCCATCACATCATCATTTCCCCACCACGCTACTCGCATAGACTTAGGGGGAATACCCTGCAGTTCGGTTCCTTGAACCATCATTGTCGGATCCATATTCAACATCATTCACCACCTTCAGAGCCATATATTTCCTCTTATTCTTATTTGAATTCCTATCAATCCAAACCCACCTTTTCCACCTCCCCATCTAGCCCCATAGCTAGTGTACCTCCTAACCCCTTTCAGGGGGAGACGGTTGATAGTGTGCTTGTGTCCGTTCCACCCATAATTCTGGGTATCCCTTATGCTGGACCTATAGGTTCCGGTCCAAGTGGTCCCCTTACCACCGCACACACTATTTCTGGTCCGCTACCCACTAGTGGTGGCTCCACTACAGCCACTGTGGTTCCTATCATACCACCATTCATGCATGGGGGCATTGTCCCTTCAACCACCATTTTGGATTTTCCTACTATCCCAATGACTACCCATATTGTCAAAAGTCAGCCTTACCAACCCCCATTTACCCATCGGAACTATATTCCCGTTGGCGTCCGCACCATTGTTGGCTCTTCTCGATCCAGTCTTGGTTCTAGTCTACCATTCATGCCTAGTCTCAACCTGCATGATTTAGCACGGTTGAAAAATGACCTTATTCATCATAACCCATTATGGCTTCCAATGCCTACCAAACTCCCTTTAGGCATCCCTAAGTTTGAAGGAAAGGCGAGAGAAGACACCCAAAACTGCATCATGTCATTCCACTTATGGTGTTCATCTAACAACATAGTGGATCATTCTATCTAATTGCATCTATTCCAGTGCACACTCACAAGTGTTGTGGCCAAATGGTATATCGAACTGCCTCATGCCACTTACCTGGACTTTTCCTTGTTAGCCTTCATTTTTCTCCAGTACTTCCAGTTACCCATTTGCTATGATGAGGGTGTGGAAATCCTATTACCCTGTAGACAGAACACTGCTACCCATATCATGGATCATATCCATGAGTGGTGTTGTCATCGTAGCTTGGGTAAGATCCAATTATATGATAGGATTTTCCTAGTTTGGTTTCTCAAAAGCTTACTCCCCCCTATTTCAAAGGACGTTGCATCTGAGCTCCCATAAATTGAGGAGGAAGCCATCCTCAAGGCACAATCGTTTGATATCATATATGCCTAATCAGGTTATCTGTATACCATTATACCTTATGCTCCTTGTGTTGGCTCCTCACGTCAAGATACGCTGGGAGCATCCCATGCTACTGATGGAGTCATTGTCTATAACTCAATATCCACATCTATACACAGCCTCTCCTTCGAAGCCACCTCATTCTGGTACCACCCCTAGTGTTTCTCAACCATGCTACGCCCATATTTTTTCATGCGTAACGGCTCATTCCATAGCCACAACTTCCTATGTGTCTTCCGCGCCAGTTCCTCATGTTCACAGACCGGATTCCTTGGCACCTACGTGTAATGGTCATATTAACTGATTTGCAGCTGCTCCATCCTATTACCCACCACCTGTGCAACTTACACTTGCTCAAATCCTGACTCCTCCTACTCCTCAAGGACAGGTCTACACTCAACATAACCTCCATAATAAACCTACCCACAATAACCAATAAGGGCAGGGAAGACGATAAAGAGGTAGGATTCGGGGAAACCACCAACCTCAAGGAGGTGGCCAACAACCCAACCCTCTAAAAAACAATGGATCCAATCCCCTTCACAAAATCCCTAGCATCCACCTAGACCTATGAAGAACCCTAAGTTGCATACTAACCATCTGTGCACTATTTGTAACACTTATGGTCAATATACACATCAATGTCCCCATATGAATCAATTATTCCATTTACTACAAATCATTTAATCAACGTGACCCCAACGCGACTGCTCCGTCTCGGCTAAATCCAACACCACCGAGTCCTCCGCCTATGGTGTTGAAGAACCCCTTACTAAATCAAGGGATTGTTGCAACTCAACCCTTGTTGCCACAAAATACCGCAACCACATCTGTAGGTCAATGCATTGATCCTGGTGTCCATCACCTTATGACATTGTCATTTGATGTAAACCTCCAGACTTGACAAAATTAGTATGGATCCACCACGAAAACGGTTAATCCATTTGCGGCATCTACCTCCATTTCTCTCGATATGTCTTTACATTTGCTGAGCCCCCCATGGACAGGACTTCAAAACTCCTACAATTCCCTTTGTGTCCTATCATGAACAATTCCACTGCCAGAGATGCTTTTAGTTACATTATTATTGACGACTTGGCCCAGTCTCCCTCTTCCATGTCTACCCTAGAAGTCCTCAAACCTTGTCCTTCGCAACGCAAATATTTGTTATCCATGTTAGGTGCCATCGATCCATCTAATTATCGGTTGATCACTTTCGACTTGGATCAAGGAGAACCCTTATCCATATCCTTCTAGGTTTCGGTCACTATTCATAATTTGGTCATTCATCGATGCATCATCGATGAGGGTGCATCCACCTGGGTTATGTCTGTTATAATTTTATCATTCAAGCTAGCATTATGTTAGGATCTTTAACTTAGAGAATAACAAGTACATCAATCAAACACAAGAGACAATGAACACAATGTTTTTCCTCTAAGAAACCATAAATGGAGAAAACCCTGCAGCTTCCTCAGAGATAGAATCAGCACCAAAAGTAAAACCCCAAAACAATAATATGATCTCCCGACAGTAGTTGTCTCTTTCTTTCTAGCCCCAGCAACTTCTTCTCCCTCAGCTATTCACTACAACTGAGTGTGAGTGAGTGTGTGATAAATAGAGAGGCTCGCACTCTATTTATACTAATTCCTGACTTGACAATAACTCACTAGGGCTGACTTCACTAGGAGAGTCTAACAACCCTAGGACCCTGGAACTGCGGGGACTTTTACCCTTGATCAATAGGAGGGTTACCCACAATGACTTGACATGACTTGTTTACATTATAGAAACTCTCGATAGGAACATCAAGGAATGACATGACTCAATTACATTACAAACACATCCCGGAATAAACATCAGGGTACAATACATAAGATATACAAGTGAATACATTCCAAAATTATAATTACATCAACACTCCCTCTTAACTAGGAAGGTATTCTATCAACACAATTTATTAGCACAAGTCTTCTTCTCTGTATCATCTGGATCATCATCGAGTTCTCATCATCTTCAATTCATCTTCATCTTCAGGTCATCTTCATCTTCAAGTCATCTTCATCTGGATCTGGATCATCACTCGATCTGGATCATCATCACTGGATCTAGATCATCACTTGATCTGGATCATCTCTGCTGGATCAACATCACTGGATCTGGATCATCACTCGATATGGATCATCACTGCTGGATCATCATCAATGGATCTGGATCATCACTCGATCTAGATCATCATCACTAGATCTGGATCATAAATCGATATGGATCATCACCACTGGATCTGGACCATCACTGGGTCAACATCACTGGTGTTGTCTCATGATTCTTCTCATCACAGGAAGTTCTACAGTGCCAGCCCTTTTTCATGTTGGTTGTAGGCCTAGCCTCCATGTAGGTCTTCTTCAAGGCTTATATCTGACCTTGACTCATCAAAATGGCCCGCCCAACACTTACATCTGACCTTGACTCATTAGAAAGGCACGCCCAGCACTCACATCTTACCATGAGAGGAACACATCCGCCATCATGTCAGAATGGCCCAGCCCTCACATCTGACCATGGAAGGAACTTAATCCTCTCACCATGTCAGAATGGCCTAGCCCTTACATCTGACCATGGAAGGAACTTAATCCTCTCACCATGTCAGAATGGCCTAGCCCTTACATCTGACCATGGAAGGAACTTAATCCTCTCACCATGTCAGAATGGCATAGCCCTTACATCTGACCATGGAAGGAACATAATCCTCTCACCATGTCAGAATGGCACAGCCCTTACATCTAACCATGGAAGGAACTTAATCTTCTCACCATGTCAGAATGGCACAGCCCTTACATCTGACCTTGAATCGTCAGAAAGGCTCTTAGTCCCAGACTGAGGGTTCCTGGTAACTGACCAGGTGCCTCCATTCAGAGAATGGCAACAACCCTTATATCTGATCAAGTGGGAACATATCCCTCAATCACATCATAATGGCCCTGCACTTATATCTGATCATGTGAGACTACATCCCACAGTCATATCAGAACGGCCCTCAGTCCTAGACTGAGTATTCCTGGTAACTGACCAGGTACCTCCTTTCAGAGAATGGAAACATCCCTTATATCTGATCATGTAGGAACCAATCATATAGTCATATCAGAATGACTCAGCACTCATATCTGACATGGAAGGAACCAATACTCTCACCATGACAGAATGGCTCATGGACTCGTCACTTCCCCTTGGAGGGAACCTAATCCTCTCACCATGTCAGAATGGCTCACGGACTCGTCACTTCCCCTTGGAGGGAACCTCGATCTGGAGAACACCAAGCTTCTCCCTGAAGTACTCAAACTTCACTCTGGCCAATGGCTTCTTCAACACATCAGCTATTTGTTTGTCTTTCGCAACATACTGGAGCTTCACTGCTCGTCTCTGCACCATATCCCTGATATAGTGATACTTGATCTCGATATGCTTCGACTTGTCATGGAACACCAGGTTCTTCATCAACTTCCACAACTCTGGTTGTCACAGTATAGACAAGTAGCGTCTAACTGGAGATCAAATAAATCAGACAGTAGCTTCCTCAGCCATACTGCCTCACAACTAGCTGAAAAAGCTGCGACATACTCTGCTTCAGCTGTACTCAATGCCACACAGGATTGCTTCCTTCTAAACCAAGAGATCACACATGATCCCATATTGAAGCAACACCCTAAAATGCTCTTCCTATCGATGGCACTGCCTACCCAATATGAATCAACATATTCCTCCAGTTTATTCTTCTGATTTGCCTCATACTTGAGCCCATAATCAACTGTACCCTTCAGGTACCTCAAAATATTCTTTGCAGCAATCAAGTGAACATGTCTCAAATCTGTCAGGAAACGGCTCAAGGTGCTCACAGCAAATCAAATATCTGGTCTCGTGCTCATCAGGTACATCAAGGACCCAATCATCTTATGATACATCGTAGCATTAACCGCTTCTGATGAAGCATCACTCAATAGCTTCAGGGTTGATGCCATAGGTGTGGTCATGGCCTTGCAGTTCATCATCCCGAATCTCTTCAGGGTCTCTACCATATATTTCCCTTGCCCCAGGGAAATTCCATTTGCATTCTTCCACACCTCCATGCCTAGAAAATAATGCATCATACCCAAGTCCTTCATTTTGAACTCGGCAGCAAGATTCCTCTTTGTATCAGCAATCAACCCATCCATACCTGTTACAAACAGATCATCTACATACAGTAGAAGAATCACTAGGTTGCCATCTTCAACCTTGTAGTAAAGGTTGGAATCTACTTTACTCTTGGGAAAGCCAAAACTTGATAGAAAGCTGTCAATTCTTCTATACCATGTCCTGGGTGCCTGTTTCAAACCGTACAGGGCTTTCTTCAATCTACACACATGATACTCCTTGTCATGTGTCTCAAAACCGAGTGGTTGCTCCACATATACTTCCGCTTCCACTACACCATTCAAGAAAGTGGTCTTGACATCCATTTGGTGTATCTTCCATTTCATTATTGCAGCCAGAGAAAGTACTGATCTGATGGAAGTGTATCTGGCTACAGGTGCAAAATTTTCTTCATAATCTATTCCTTCTTTCTGGGAGAAGCCATGAGCCACAAATATTGCTTTATATTTTTCTGTGCTTCTTTCTATAGCGTGCTTGATCTTGTAGATCCATTTGGAAGTTACAACAGACTTCCCTTCTGGTCTTGGGACAACATCCCAAACATCATTCTTCATGATCGATTGATACTCTTCAATCATAGCATCCTTCCATTCTTTCCTTCCTTCCGCTTCTTCATATTTGGAAGGTTCTTTATCGATGAAATCGCATATTAAGGCTACATAGCCTAAGCAGGACCTGGTCCTCTTTCTTTCTCTGTGATTCTCTTCTAGAGCCCCATATCTTTCTGCACCTTGGATAGATTCTCGTACCCAAGCAGGTTTCCTCTTGTGAGGATTCTTCTCCTGAAGTGGATCTACATGCTCTTGAGATTATTCTATTTCTTAATCTTCTACTTGACTTTTTTCATTCATGGTTGTGTCATGAAATCTGGGTGCTTCTATTTCTTCAGGTTCTTCAACAGGCCTCTTTCTGGATTTGTTGTAAGCTGAATCTTTGTCAAATGTTACATCCCTACTGATGTCAATCTTCTTGAATCCTAGGAAGTATATTCTATAAGACTTTGAGCTTTCAGAGTATCCCACAAATATACACTTGTTTCCTAAAGGATCTAACTTTTTCCTCTTTTCTTTTGGAATGTGTATCAGCTGAATATTCTGAGATGGCTGACTTATGGTTTCTTTTCGGAAAATACTTCTTCAGATGTCTTGTTTTCGAGTACTCTATGTGGAGTATGGTTCTGTACATACACCGTTGTTCTGGCAGCTTCTACCCATAGATGCATGGGAAGATCTTGATCATGAAGCATAGCCCTTGCAGCTTCCATGATCGTTCTATCCGTCCTTTCTGCAACACCATTCTGTTGTGGATTATATGGAGTGGTTAACTCCCTCTTAATCCCTAAATCTTTGCATAACTCTTTGAATTCATTTGATGTGAATTCTCTGGCATTATCTAATCAAAAAGTCTTGATCTTATTTTCAGTGTGGTTCTCAATCAACGCTTTGAATTCCTTGAACTTGCTAAATACTTCATCTTTGTTCTTCATGAATCAAATCCATGTCTTCCTAGAAAAATCATCAATAAAATAAACATAGTATACATACCCGCTTAATGAACTTGATGACATTGGACCACATACATCGGAGTGAATGATTTCCAAGATTCCTTTTGCCTTGATCTCGCTACTTGTGAATGTCTTATTTGTGTTCTTTCCTTTTGCACATCCTTTGCAGACTCCATCATGTTTTTGCCTGAATTTCTAGAAGACCTTCAACATCTTTGCTTGCAAGTGGTAGTGCTCTGTAGTGCACATGTGCAAGCCTTCTATGCCAAAGTTCATTTGGATCTACTGTGTCATGGACCAAATCTTGTTTGGAATGGCCCTTCAATTTGTATAGGCCTCCCTATTGTTCTCCAATCACTACTGCATCATCAAAATTATTTCCCTTTGGCCACATGAGAACTTGGCCATCTACAAATGCAACCCTCATGCCTTTTGCATCTAATGCAAATATGGAGAGGAGGTTCTTCTTAAGTCCCGATAAAAACAATACATCCTTCAGCTTCATAGACTTTCCAGAGTCTAGCTTATAAGAGGATTCCCCACTACCTTTTATTAGATACTGGTAGTCATCTCCGAGTTTCACCTTGTGGGGTGATTCATGTTCTAATAGTCTTACAAAAGACTCTTTGAATCCTTTCATATGTTTGGAAGCCCCACTGTCTATAATCCAATCATTACTTCCATGTGTGATGTTTCATGTGAGAGCGGAAATCAAGACATATTCTTTATCACTTGAAGAATCATCACTATCTTGCTTGTTTCTCTTTATGGAAGGTTCATCATCTTCTGCAGCATGAGCATGATGTATTCTCTTGTTGTTTTTATTCTTGTGAGAGTTTCTTTTGTTTCTAGGACAATATTTGGCATAGTGTCCTATTTCATCACAAGTATCACATCTGAGTTGAGTTTTCTTGGAGGAAGAGTGCTTACCTTTAGAATGATGATGATGGTCCCTTTTGTTTTTCTTGGATTTAACTGTGAGAGGTTGATCTTCACTTCCCATCATTTCTTCTCGATCTGCTATCCGAGCTTCTTCTTGTGAGCATTCTTCCCATAGTCTGTCGAATTTGACTAACTTCTTTCTAGCACAGATCCCTTGAATGAAAGAGTCCCATGTCCAAGGCAGACCATTCAAGATAGTCATTACAGTCTCTACATTCTCCACTTCTTCATCCACTGCTTCAAGTTGTTCTTTGATCTGGGAGACCCTTGTGAAGTAAGACTGTATGGTCTCTGCATTCTGTATCTTCACTTTCTTTAATTGGTTCCTCAAAGTCATCTTCTGGTTTATGTTCTTTGCTTCAAACAGTTTGGTTAGGGAATCAAACATAGCTTTAGGGAGTATTTAGGGATGACACCTGCGGTATGAGGTGATCCTTGATTGAATCAGCAATAATCCTCTTAGCCATAACCAAATTTTTCTTGTGTAAGGCCTTATCCTCATCTCCCTCTGGAACTGGAAGCTCCTCATTGATGTAGGAGTCAACCTCATTTTCTTCCAGGACCAAGAAGATCCTATACTTCCAAGCTCGGAAGTTATCAGCTCCCTCAAGCTTTTCATCAAGCTTGGTATGGTGAGACATCTTAACTGAGAACCTCAAATGGAAATACAAAAGATTTAGATATTACAAGGTCAAGATGTCAGAACTAGATCTGAAGCTGAAAATCTGTAGTGCTGGTTCAGGAGCAGATTAGGGTTTGAATTTCCCAGAGTTCTATCCAACCAAATGCTTTGATCTCAATCTCTAAACTTAGATTTTCAGGAGGAGATCAATCCAGGCCTAGGATCACTCAAAAATTCCACTTCTGCGGAAAGCCCTAATTTTCAGCAGTAGTGTCGGGTCAGAAACTGAAAATGCTCAGAATCATATTCTTCTTCGACAAAAAGATGCACCCTAGGTAGGAGAGTCAGTGCAACCTTTTTTTCTGAAAATCTATGGAGAGAGATCCAAAAAGTAGGAAGCCCTAGTTTCCGCAGCTGCACAGTGTCTTCTTCTCAGGTTAGCTCTAATACCATGTTAGAATTTTATCATTCAAGCTAGCATTATGTTAGGATCTTTAACTGAAAGAATAACAAGTACAGCAATCAAACACAAGAGACAATGAACACAATGTTTTTCCTCAGGGAAACCATAAATGGAGAAAACCCCGCAACTTCCTCAGGGATATAATTAGCACCAAAAGTAAAACCCCAAAATAGTGAGATGATCTCCCGACAGCAGTAGTCTCTTTCTTTCTAGCCCTAGCAACTTATTCTCCCTTAGCTATGCGCTACAACTGCGTGTGAGTGAGTGTGTGATAAATAGAGAGACTCACTCTCTATTTATACTAATTCCTGACTTGACAATAACTCAATAGGGTCGACTTCATTAGGAGAGTTTAATAACCCTAGGGCCCCGGAACTACAGGGACTTTAACCCTTGATCAATAGGAGGGTTACCCACAATGACTTGACATGACTTGTTTACATTATAGAAACTCTCGATAGGAACATCGGGGCATGACATGACTTAATTACATTACAAACACATCCCAGAATAAACATCGGGGTACAATACATAAGATATACAAGTGAATACATTTCAAAGTTACAATTACATCAACAATGTCAACCTTCGTTTGGCAGAAAATCGGATCCCCAAACCTTCAACCTTCCACCACTTCCCTGCATTCCTATGATGGACATTTTTCTCAACTGCAAGTCGTTCTTATGAATGTCCCTGTTGAATTAGCAGGAAAAACCGTGTTGATTTACATTGAAGTTTTCAATTCCCAACTTGATTATAGCCTCATCCTAGGACGTATGTATATGTATGCAATGCGAGTCATTTCCTCTACCATCTTTCAACTCTTGATGTTCCCCCGTGATGAGAAGATTGTGACCATTGACCAACTAGCCTATTTTGATCCAAAGGGACCAGCCACACAAGAACAGGTCCTCCCTACTATCAATAATACCATCGACATCGTGTACATACCTTCCCTATGTGTTGTTGGCCCAGGCTTATTTTCCAACCATCCTTTGATGGACACCTTTATGTCCTTACCACCCCCTCCTTCATCAACTGACATATTGGGTTTGTGTAATATCACGTCGGGTAATTTTTCGACCTCCTCACAACCTAAGTCACAACCTCAACTGAGGACCTCAGGGAATTATTGAGGTTCATTCCCCATACACACAATCCCCTTCCTTTTTCCACCTTCTGGCATCATGAGTAAGCCATTCATGGCTACTCTTAAACTTTCAGGATTCACTTTGGGTATTCTCATGAGGTACCTAGATCCACCCACCCCTCCCCCGACACTGCAGATCGTGTTGACACCAATCCAACCTATTGTGACGATGTCATACCCACATCCTGGTACACAAATGACTACTTATGTCTCTACTGCTTCCCCCCCTCCTCCCACGAAGACTGGGGGAAAGACACCCAAAGCACCAACAGAACCACGTCCTCCTCATACATGTGCTTTATGTAATGTCCAAGGCCATGTGACACAAAACTGTCTTGATTTTCCTATCATTTGCACCCACATGTGCACTGTAGTCGATACTAATGACACCCCAGTGGTCAACGTACCAACCATACCTACAGTTAAAAAAAAATTGTTGCGAACCAACCACCCATGTGCAGTTTGTGGCCTATATGGTCATTATTCACACCATTTCCCAATCTTTCCTGAGTATTGGTCGCTCCTTAGTGATATTTGCAAGCACTCTCATGAATCTAAAATTACCATATTGGAGGAGAACCACCCTCCATCCTATTCCTTAGACACCACTAACACCATTTATATGATCTCTAGTTCCAGTAGTCCTTCCTCCTCATCGATCACAGAACATCCCCCTGATATATCCTGGAACCACTTTCGTGAGGATGGAGATATCCTTTAAACAACCACCGGTTTTAACCCATTTCACTTAGTCCATGGTGTAGAATTATTTCTTCCCATTGAATGTCAGATTTTGTCACTCCACCTTGCCGTCAAACTTCTACCTGATACTTAACCATTAGAAAAACACCTACTTATTCTTGAAAAAACCAATGAGGACGTCATACTTCTCTCCAAATTATCAAATCGACTAAGACTCAGTCGAAGTCCCACTATGAATCCTACGTCCACCCACGCACCTTTAGCGAGGGGGACCTAGTCCTCATTTACAACCAAGCGCATGATCAGACTAGAAAAGGGAAGTTCAAATCCATGTGGTATGGTCCTTATGTCATCCATCGATGTCTTGACAAGGGGGAATATCTCCTCGCTGACTCTGATGGTCACCTCTTGAAGAATCCCCACAATGGGATCTACCTCAAGAGGTTCTACGCCTAAAGTCTCCAAACCATGCATACCCTTGTATCATAGATTTTATTTCTTGTTTTGCATCATTTTTACCACGAGTCGGTGACCCCCTCCAATAGTCACTGCACGTCCAATGGTAGTGAGTCTAATGTCACACTCCACCGCCTCCTTTTCCCAAGAGCGAGTGGATCTAACCCCTCCACCCTACCCCTGCGTCGTTGGTAACCTGTTGGAGAGTGTGGTCGCACATCTAAAAATACACACAGTATGTCATCGGTATCTATCACATGTATGATCTAGCTACCATTATGCTACTAAACTATATATGACTGAAACCACATAGAGTCATGTATATGTACCATCAGGTCCCCAAACCTATCCTAGAGGTTGAGGCATCTTTGGATCTCCTAGTGGTCCATGAATGCATATGAATTTCCTTTACGAGGATAGGAAGCTTTCACCACTGTGCAAATAGCTCTCAGGTGAAGAAACGACCTACTAGACTGCCTCCCTCCCTACTTTTTTCAGGCCATTTCCTAAAGTCACCTCGATTTACGTTCCACCACACAAATCAAACCCTGTATGTATTGGCATGTTCATGATCCATCCGCTCCATCCATACTGCAAACTTGGCCTTATTCTACTGACATTCACCATCCTACAAGGAGGCCCCACCAGTGTTCCACTGTTAATTTTTATCCATATTAGCCATGTTCACAACATCACCCCTTTTGGTACATCGAACACCTCCTCCTTGCTTGAGTGACCATTACAGAGTTTTTGTTAAGGTCTTTTCTGACTCCTAAAAGAATGAAAATACTATCGAGCGCACTTACTTCCTTTCACGCTCATTAAAGTATTTGAAGGGGCGTGTATGTGGCCTCGTTTATCTCCTTTTTAGGACTACGTATACTACTTAAATAAAAGGAATACCCTGGCACCTTCCAGCTAGGAACGTTTCCCTTTGAGTTTGTATCATTTTATGCTCTGTCAGACATTGGGACCATACTCTATGAAAAATATCATTATGGCTTGTATTTAAGCTCTTTTCCAGCCCTCTCATAAAGAAAAGATCATCGAACAAACTTGGTTTCGTTCATGCTCATAAAAAGTATTTGAATGGCTATCCAATTAGTATAGGTTTATCCTTTTTTAGCCTGGTTGGACTACTTATGAAAAAGAAGTCTCTCTGCCCCTTTCGGCTAGGAGAGCTCTCCTTTGTACGATTTTATCCCTTTTCAGACTTAGGGGATTACTATAAAAAAAAAGAGACCCATTGGAGTCTTCTTCATGTTTTTAGACTCTCTTAACATGAAAACACCATTGAGCATTTACCATCTCGGGCTCGACAAAAATCCACGAGATAGTAGCATACTGAGCATACTTTTATCCCTTCTTCGAGCTCCTAAAACTATGAAGAAGGACCAAATGGTGCCTCTTGGTGCCCAAACATATTACATATAATCTCCCATTATTGTAGCTTTCCCCCCATTGGGTTTCCTTTGTTTAGAGTACTCTGTGATGATTCTCCCTTGGATCCCATGGATATCACTAGTCCAAATACTTTCCCAAGTATCTCCCATTGCAGTCCCCCCCCCCGGTTCCACAACTATGATCCTCTCCCCATGAGTTAGTATTATATGCTTTGAGGTCAGCCCTGCCATCATAATCTGAATAAAGGAAGTTTGAGTCCCCCATACTCCCTTTCCCCTATTCCCCATTCAGTGTCTCTATCCCCTTATTATTCCATATCTCTGGTTATCCCCCTCGCACTTCTATCAAGGAAACCTCATTGCCTTAGTAGTTGGAGGTCTCCCTCTGTCAACGTCAACACATCTATTCCAAAGGATAGACCTAGAGGTACATGTATCCTGGTTTCATCCACCTCATTGATGAGTTCCCTGGACTACTTGAAAGGGTTCCTTATTACCTTTTGGGTTGGTTGTGTCTCACATGCTCGACTTCAACTCCGTCATCGCATCGTTGAGATTCGTACAGAGTATTGGTTCCTTCATTATTTGGTCGAATACCCCGGTTCTCACTAGACTCTAGCACATTGGTGAGTCTATTTTTGGGAACCATACAGTTTCATGTCCCTTGTGGTTTCGGGATGTGTTGGCGACAATGTTTGGAAACCCCTCAGTGTCATGCTTCTGTGTATCTACAATACCTTATGTTTTTTATTGTACCTCATAGATTCTGACTCTCAGTCATTGAGTCCATATAGTTGTGTACACCTCCAAATTCAGCAAAGAATCAGTTGTTGTGATATTGCATTCTATGATAATTCCATTATTCCTATGTACCGGTTCTTAATATCAGTATTTGTATTTAGTCTCCCATTGAGGCCACCATTATGTACTACCAGTTGTATATATGTATTGATCGGATCCCATTGTTTGAGACTTGGTCCCCATTTTTATACTGATACATTGTTAGGAGCATGGGTATGCCCGCCTCGTCCATATACATGTCTGAGATTATATGTACCTCATCCATTTTTGAGAAGAAATACAAACCAAAATCCACTGCAATTCGAATGAGGAGACTTCACTTCTCTATGGTCCTCTCCAGTATCTCCACCATTGTCACCATTTCTCCCCTGATCCTATGATGTCTATCGGCCATACGATGAGCTCCTACCCGCACACATCAGGGTTACTTTGTTAACACAAAAAAATGTTCACCGGGATCTCTATGGTCCAAACCATAATTATGCATCATTATCCCACCATCATTTCCTCCATTTTGAGCTTCACAACTAAAATTCCACCAAATATGGCCCAAAACATTATTATTCCTTCCCCCATAAATACCTAAAGGACCATTTATTGTGACTTATCCCTACTCTCTCCAAAAAGGACCAAAAAACCCTAAAATGAGAATGGGTCAAAAACCATGGACAAATACCATGCACAATAAAATACCATGGGTTAAAAAACCTTGGATCATCCTATAAATACATTGTGAAGGTCCCCCCACAAACATTCCTACACTTTTTGGTAATTCCATAAACTTTTCACCTTTCATCATTGTTCCCATATTTTTTCCATATCATTCCCACGGTGTATGTTGATTTTGCCCCATACCCACTTGGATCCATTCCCCCTTTTTGACAACCATTAGTGGAGACGACTGTATAACCATATCGTGGAGTCGGTGGACCATTTCCTGAGACGGTTGAAGTGGCCCATGTTACTGAAAGGTATGCTTGTTATTGCTTTTCATTAGTTAGATAAAATATATAAAAAATCATTAAAAAATATTGTTGTTATTGTTACTGCTTATTATTGCAAGTCGAAGTTGAGAAATACCTCACACCATGAACTCTAACCTATGATCTAGTTGATCTAGGGTAGGTTCTTTTGCACATAGTAGGGGAGAAATCCCCACTACAAATACCATAGTGGAAATGGGATGTGGTGACCATTGAATTCATCACTAAGTTTTCTGGGACAAGAAAGAAACATGATTCCATCATGGTGGTGGTGGATAAGTTAACCAAAGTTGTTCAAGTTATACCAATCAAGTCATCTCATAAGGTGGCTAATATAGCATATATTTATATGAAAGAGATCGCCGGGATACATGGGATACCAAAGGTGATAGATTCATATAGAGATTCAAATTTTACTTCAAAATTTTGGAAGGGATTATAGATTTGGAACAAATATGAATTTAAGCACAACATATCATTCGCAATCATATGGGAAAACTAAGAGATTCAATCAAGTTATTGAGGACATGTTAAGAATCTATGTGACAGATCAGCCATAAAATTGGGAGGACTACCTATATTTGGTAGAATTTGCATACAATAATGGATATCATGTTTCTTTGAAGATGAGTACATTTAAAGTCTTGTATGTATAAAGGTGCAATACTCCAATCAGTTGGGACAATACAGTTGATAGGACAATAATTGGGCCAAAGCTACTCAGAGAAATGGAAGAGCAGATGGTAAAAATCAAGAAAAATTTGAAAGCGACATAAGACAGATAGAAGAGTTATGCACATAAAGAAATGGAAGTAAAAGAATTTAAAGTGGGATATCATGTGTATTTGAAATTTAGACCAAATAAGAATTCCTTGAAATTGGTTGTCCAAAGCTTGTAGCTCAATTTTGTGGTCCCTTTGAAATTTTTGATAGGATAGGACCTACAGCTTATGCATTAGCATTGTCTGCTTGTCTTCTTGTGCATAATGTGTTTCATGAATCTTTATTAAAGAAATGCATGCTTGGTCCTAACCACATAATTGATTGGGCTATGATCTAGGTGGAACCAAAAGGAGATATTTCGTTAAAACCAATGTGTATCCTCAATACGAAAGTCACGTTGTTGAGGAATAGGGACATTGGACAGGTAAAGGTCCAATGGATCCATTACAGTTTTGAAGAAGCAACATGGGAGCTTGAGAATGTGATGTGGGATGCATACCCACTACTATTTTAAAGTTTTCATAAAATTTTTGTAAATGTACATAGTATTGATGATGCATTGAGGATAGTACATAAATTAAGGGGTAAGGGAATGTAATATCCCAGTTTTCAACCCATGATGTAAATTTTGTAAACATTGATGTACAAGGATAGAATCCATAAACAAATGGTCGGGATGAGCAATACTATGTAAATATGTACACTTATGATATTAATACCAAAATATCTAATGGTTGCAGAGGAAGAAGGCCAAAGAAGAGATGGGGGGTTATGAATCCACAAGAGGGGAAGTGATAGTGGGATTATCTTATATCCTTAGCCTTAGCTATTTAAACCGAGTGCTTAAACCATGATTAAGAGACTTGCTTTGATTAGGAATTATTTAATTATAATCTTAATAAGGGGATTAAGAGGGGTAAAAGTGGTTCCATGCGGTATGGCCACGTGGCAATATGATATATGCATATAAAAGTGAGAAATTAAGCTAGTGATGGGTCTGCTCCTTCATCCAATTTTCCATAATTTGAATTGCTTCCACACCCTTTTTCCTTCACCATGATTTCCATAGCTTGGTTTGGTCACAAAGAACTACAACAAAAACTGGAATTTGCACTGAATTTAGCGTCAGATTTTAGTGTAATTTTTTTCCAATTATGGTGAAAAATCTGGCACTATTGTACAATTTCATAAAACGCTATCTATTCCATCTTTTTTTGCGTCCTTTTTAATGTCCATTTTTGTGTCCAATTTTGTGCCTAATTTTTTGCATATGTTTGTGTGTCTTCTTTTACATGCAATTTTATGTCTAGTATTGCATCTTTTATTTGCACCCAAATTAGTGCCCAGTTTCATATACAATGTTGCATCTTATTTTTCTCCTATTTTTATGTCGCGTTTTGTGCTGAATTTTGCACCTAGTTTTGCATCCAATTATGTGTCCAATTTTACGTCTAGTTTTGCATCAAGGTTTGCATCCAATCTTGGGACCAGTACTTCAACTAGTTTTGCATCTAGTTTTATGTCCAGTTTTACTTCTGATGTTGCATCCCATTTTGCATCTTGTTTCATGTCATTTTTTGTGTCCAGGTTTGTGCCCAATGATGTGTCTTGTTTTATGCCTTCTTTTGCACCTAGTGTTGCATCCTGGTTGATGTCTTTTTTACGTCTAGGTTTGCACCTAGTGTTGTGCATTTTTTATGCTCATGTTTGCATCTAATGTTGTGTTCAATTTTACATCCAATGTTACATCCCATCTTGCATCCAATATTGTGTCCCATTTTATGTCTTTGTCTGCGTCCACCTAGTGTTGTGTCGGTTTTTATGCCTAGTGTTACATCCAATTTTGTGCCTAGTTGTGTACCCAATTTAACGCCCCATTTTATTTCTAGTTAGGAATACAATTTTGTGTGTACTATTGCGTCTAGTTTTGTGTCAAGTTTTGTTTCCATATTTGTGTCTAGTGTTGAGTTTATTTTGGCATCTAGTTTTGCATCCACTTTTGTGTGTGGTGTGACGTCCACTTTTGCATCTTGTTTTCCATTTAGTGTTGTGTTTAATCTTGCATCCAGTTTGCATTTTGTTTTGTGTCCATTGTTAATTAAGAATTTTAATTTGAATTGTTAATAGTGAAATATATCAATTTTGCATCTAGTTTATTAATTTCAATTAAATATTGAAATATGTCAAAGTTCTCAAATATCATTAAGAGTTTAAATTTATAGCATAACATTTCTAAATATTTTTAATAGAAATTCACAACATCCATCCAAAATTAATAATATCATCATACATACTAATTATTCATTAATGTAACATTGACAATCAACTAAAATTTAAATGTATGATGAACGTATCAAATTATTTCATTGATACCATTATAATAAAAGTAAAAAGAAGTCAAATATATATATGATTTAAATAACAATATGACAAGAAATAAGTTATATAGTCTCCAGATATAGATACAAAAGTCAAAATGATAAATATATTACCTTTATATATCAACAACAGTACATGTAAATATAATCCAAAATGTAACGTATATCAACAACAATACATGTAAATATAATTCAAAATGTAGCATGCTCTTGAAAGATAAATCTTCCATGTTTATTAACAAAGTAATAAATAGATGCTTATCATGGGAATAAGGTCCGTGCTACCACAAAGTGAAAACTGCTCCTTAAAAGGGAAACTTCATTATGAAGGTGCTGCTAAGTTCCTAAATGTGAAATCTAGTTTCATAGCTACTAAAAATAATTTTAGTAGCTAGTAAATATTGTCCGTAACTACAAAAATGTAGGAAAATAAATTACAAAACACAGTCAAATGGGAGGAATGGGAAAAATCAGATAGGAGGAATGGGAATACTCCTGACTTGATTTTCCCATGTGGGTTCTTTGATGGTGCCTCTAATTCTTCAGCTGCTGGTGTCGGTTTTTGTATGTTTTTCACTAAATATCACCATCTGGACTGTGCGCTGGGGGTCGGATATGGCACCAACACAAAAGCTGAACTTCTGGGTCTTTGGGCCCTCTTGTTCACTTCCCAAATGATGAATTTCCCGCTGTCCCACATATATGGTGACTCACAGGTTATCATAAATTGGGCAAAGGATCTTTCTGCACTCACCCCACCAGATCTATTTCACTGGTGCAGGGACACACAACAACTACTATCTAGTTTTCCGGGTCTCACTCTCAGTCACATCTATCGTGAACACAACCGGATCGCAGACAGTCTTTCAAAAACAGCACTCACTCTTACTCCTGGTTTTGGCTGTTTTTCTGAATTTATTGATGACCATTTGGTCACTAGTGACACATTTCAGTTCTTTTGAGTATTGGATGTTTGGAGTATTCACATCCTCTAGATTTTTGGTATGATGTATTTCTTGAGTGGTTGATTCTGAACAGCAGCGCTGAATCCCCTTGGTTCACAATAGATTTGGATGAGTGCTTGAGATCCCCGTTATGATGCGAATTATATCTGATGGGACACGTCACTTTTGTATGCCTTTCCCCCTGGCCACATCTGGATGTGATCCTTCTATTGACTGGTTGTCTATGATATGTAATGCTTTACGGGTGTGTGTTAACACTGCCCTTTGATTCTTAATAAAGAATATCAAGGACAGGCTTTTTTTTCCTGAAAAAAAAAACACAGTGAAATGCCTATATAAATATAATTTAATCATCCACACAAAAAAATAAACGTAGGAGCCTGATTTGACATACATCTAATGCATAAATGGAAGATTGTATTATTGTTAATTCAAATAAAATTAATCTGAACAATAATGTGTTATGCGCAAGGATATTACAGAGTCATTTTTCATGTACAACTTATGCATTAGATGGTATTATTGTTAATTCAAATAAAATTAATATGAACAATAATGTGCTATGCAATTAATAAATAAATAAATGTGTGGCTGAGCTCTTTGGTGAATTAAGGTTTGGAAGTGGTGACAATTGTTCCTTTACTCCATGAGTATTTTAGACTTGTTCTTCCTCTTGCTGGAAAACGTGGCTGTAATTACCAATGTAATGTAATGTAATGTGTGGCATATTAATTCCTTTATGGGCAGGGAAGGTATCAATCCCTCTGCGATTCTTCTTTTTCTTTTTAATCTTCATGACACAAAACATGTACATAAAATATCACGTTAATTTTTTCCAATTAAATGACTGACTTGACTTGACTTGACTTGAGGATATCGCCGCCAAATGTCTCCTTTTAGTGGTGGCAGGTGCTATGATCCAACATAACATAATATAATATTCTTCTTTAATGCTGGTAAGTGCAGTTGTTATTAACGAACCAACTGGTGATTGTAATCTCATGTTTAAATTTTGCGTTACGTAATTACTTCTTCTTTGAAATGTCTTCTTTACGCAATCATCTTGAAACTATCAATATGACACCTCCTTACAACCTGCACAAAACATAAACCACAATTTATTGGGAGTGACATGTAAATAGCAAATAGAAGCGCATATATATATATATATAAAAGTGGAAAACCTTTGGGAAAAATGAAATCAAAGTTACTCTAAAATAAACAAATACCTCACGCTACACATTTTATTTAACTTTTGTTTTTCTTTTTAAAATACACACCGGCCATTAGCAAAAGAGAGACCTAGAATGATATTCACAATGCATGAAAAGTAAAAGGGCTTTGCGTATCACTCATCTCCATCGAATTTATTTGCAAGTTAATGAACATAGGAATCAAGTGAGTGCACCATAAACAGATATTATAAAAGTATCAAAATAGTGTCAAAATGGAAATTAATGTTTTTATTTTTATTTTTAAATTTGGCACTCTTGAAATGATAATGTCATTATGCTAATTTTTTTTACATGTAGTTACAGTAAGTAATTTATATGGATAATTTTAAAAAGTTATTATAAAATTAATATAAATAAATAAATAAAGTTTACAAAATGTATAATTGAAAAAAAATGAACTTTAAAATTTCACATTTTACATTTTATCTAGTTTTCTTTTACATGAAATATTTATTAATTAGAAATAAATGAATTAAATAAAGAAAACCTTATGGAATATGATAGTCATCCAGCAAGCTTTAAAGATTAGAGTGTATGCACCATAGCTACGCATACATTAAACGGAAAGAAAATTCATCAAGTAAAAACATAATATGAAACAACCAATTCATAATAAAAGGAAGTTACAACTTACTAGTATTTTTAGTTTGGCAAAATAATAATTATGAAAAGAGAAAAAAATTAATAGCTTATTCACAATGTAAAATTGGTAATCCTTTCCATAGTATAAGTTATGGTTTTAAGTCTTAACTAAACTAAACATGAGTAAGCCTCCATTAAATTATTTTAACTTGTCCAAATTATGAAAATTGTGAAAAAGACAAGTTTTAATTAAAAGTTAGAGGTTTGTTGAATTCTATGAATTATTGAAAAACCAAAGGTATGGTTACACAACTAAGATTTCAAGATGTAGATTGGAATCAACAAAAAGTGACAATCAATCAATTTAATGAGATCGGCCAAGATGCTCATTAATTCATTAATGTTTTGAAAATCACAAAATTGGCCAAATTGGCTAAATATGAATTTGATCCAATTAAGCCAAACTAAGGCATGTAATCAACTTAAACAAGCTTGGATAAGAGTATGCAATCATTGTTAAGTACCTAGTAAATCAAGAGATTCAAATGAGACACATGAATCAAATCACCAAATTGTTAAGCCATGAAAAATATGTTAAAGAACAAGCACCAGAAAGAGTGAAGGATCAAAGAAAGAAAATCATGAAATCACCTAACAAATCAAGCAAGCCAAAATGAAAGAAAACCAAAAACTGAGTATTTTCAAAATTTATATGGGGGGAGGGCGCGGGTCTTTATTTTTGCAAATTAAGGGGAAGTTGTTGGAGGGCCAACACATGCTCATGCATAGCATCAATAGCTAGCTAGAACCACCAGCATCATCTTCAATATCATGGTCATGATCATCAAACTCATCATCTTGATCAACCTCATCACCATCATCGTCGTCATCATCATCTTCATCATCATCATCTTATTCTCCTATATTTGAAGCAATCTCAACATAATTTGGATCATCCTATATGGAGTCATGAATTGTCGTGGTCTTAAAAAAATTCAATATTAGATGTTAATATTAGTTTCATACCACAATGCATATTTCTATTATATTTATAATATTAACTCATACCAAAGTAAAACAAAGTATAATACAATTGTAGTTAATATTTGTGTGTGCACTAATATAACTACAAAAGAAAATGCAAAAAATAGAACTAAATGACAATTTTATTAAAATATATAAACAAATTAACTAGTTTGAGAAGTATGAAATGCCAATAACAATATTGATCTTGTCCTTACTTTTATCATTTTACGATGAATATTATAGTGATAGATTTTTCCTAATTGTCAAAGATGACAAGGGGAAGGGGAAGATGATGCCACGTCTCAGGGGCATAGGTCAAACTATCAACCACCCCCAAAAGTCCTCTCTCCTAACATCTAAGTCCAAAGCAAAGAATCTCATGATAGATCACCAATTAGAGGATCTGGAAAACTTGGTGAATCTAGTCTGAGATAAGTCTCACTGTCCAAAAGTAGTATCCATCACTACTACATTTGGGGTCCAAATTCGACGTTTGGAACGACGTTAAATGTTAACTTTTAGTTTGCAACATTGAATGCGCATCAATTGGGTAGGATTTTTTGAAAATGCAATAAAATGTCTCTCAAGCAACGTTATGGAAAGTACATCACTTAAGAGAATCCCATGAATGCCATTTAAAAGATGCCTATGAACGTCATTTAACCAAACATCGATACCATCCCATTTTTCATTAGTTGAGTGTCTCTTAAGTGATGCATGGTTAATGTTTTTATAAATATAAATAGACAAGCCTGACAGGAATAAAATATCACATAGTAAGTCAGGGCATTAGACACTCCTTCCATCTCCCATTTCTACTATACGTCAAACTTCAAATTTCCATCGACAACCATTACACGCTTCTCCCATTTTCACTATGTCAAACTTTGAAGTAGATTAACATCGATGTCCATCAATCCTTACCCTAACTCTCGACACATACACACTTCTCCCATTTCTTCTCTATCGAATCTCAAATCATCTTCTTGTGTGGGAAATGTTGTTTTATGGAAGGAAGGAGTGGTAGAAAGGAAATAGTAGAAATAATTAATTCGTGCCAAGAATTAGTTATCTCTATTTTCTAACTCTCATCCATATCCTTGAACCATGATTCATCCATTACCTAGCTCCATCTTGGACAATCCTCCATGGAAATCCTCTGTTGGCATGGGCAAGTGGGAAATCCTATTTTAGCATGGGAAATTGATAGGATAAGAGGAGCAGAAGGGATACCCTAAAGCCTACAATGTCTCCGGTAAGATTCTCACATCTCTACAAATTTGAAATTTTTTTTAATAATTTACGAATGATTGAGTTTGCAAATAAATCAAATGATTAATCGAGGGTGTTATTTCTTGATAAATTTATTGAAGCTTTGTGGACACTATCTCAAGCCTAACATTGCAATAGTTATCATATTTCAAGCAAAAGTGGATGCTTCAAACCCCATTTGGCCAGGGATAACTTTAGGAGCGAAATTTATCCCAAGGGCTATTTTTCCATGTTTTTCTGCAAAAAAAGATTCACCATTTTGCATTTTTTGAAGCCCTGTTTCACCCAATTTTGAAGGGGTAAAAAAATTTCACCCTAAAAATCGCCAAATTATTATATAAACGATATAAAATCCTTGGAAATTAAAATACTTTTTGAAAAATATCACCAAACATTTTATAGTTGGCGTTTTAAGAATTTGCAAGATTCGCCAACATTTTTGCACTTCCAAATAAGTATGGTTCCTTAAAATCATCCCTACATTTGGCCTCCTCTTATTTCATTTCTGCAAATTATAAAATTTTATTTGAAGGTGTTGTTTGTTTGGAAAATATTTGTTAATATTCATGCAATGTCTTCAAGACTTGACACTCTTAAATTTTCCTTGTTTAAATCCATATCAATTGCAATATTATTAACTCTACACAATCTTATATGGCCCTCCAATTGTCACAACATTATCCAAGAGGCATATAATCTCCAACAACAAGCAACCCTAAACATTAGATTCCATAAATCCAAGAAAATCTAGGAAAGTATGAACAACAATGTTGTCATAATAAATTTCAAATAAATATAGATCAAAGTTTTGGGCATGGGTAACCTTTATTTAAATTATTGTTAGGCCTCTCTTTAAACCATCAATTGGACTAAGTGTATATAAGTCATTTTGTCATAATCTGACCTTGTGAAAGTCCTGATTCTCCTTGAGAATATGCATTTTGTCAGTTTGGATGCTTGCCAAAAAAGTTCCATCTAATATGGGTTCATTATAATAATCTAATGATTACAAAACAAACTATTTGGACAACTATAAATTAGGATCCCCCATAAGTATGTAGAAATCATACTTAATCCATCATTTGAAATTAATTCCCAACAACTAACGTTGTTCTTTAATAAATACCTTCAACTAGATAATTACCAATGACACTAGGGAATTTATGAGGTGCGTAAGTAGTCACTCTAGGGGTAAACAAGGGTGAGGAGTGTTATTTTGAACTCATACGTTATTTCTAAGAAATCCATATTGTCTTGCACTCCATTGTTCATATTGAAAAGGAAAACAAATTTAGAGAGATTATAATCAATGTTAATGGAACCATCTCCAATTAATACATGCAATGTTTCATTTGGTATGTTTTTCATGGGATTATTTATTTGACAAAATAAGTGGACTTGTTGTTATATCTCTATATGAAGGAATATTAGCCACAAATGATGTGGTTGCAAACAAAGAGAAGAACATTGTTGAGATGCAATGGAACTCAAGTGTGAAGGGCTGGTAATAACGGGTTCTCATGGATATTTACTTGAATAATATGGTGCAATGAGGGTATTATGATTTGAGTTGGAAGTTATTTACGTAGTGAATTTCATTCAACTCAAGATGAATGAGAGACTTCACAATTGTAGGAACTTAGGAAGTAGTCTCAAACACACATTGTGACGCATCCATCCCTTATGGTTGACCTCTTCCTTAAGATAAATTTTTACGTATGTCTTCACAAGATCTAGTAGACAAAGTCAAACCACTACTACATGGTTGGGTGCAATGGGTGCAAGGGTACTAGGACCACTCAAACAAAGTGGTTTCCCTAGTCATCATTTGATAACATTTTCTCCATTTCCTAAGGCAACAATATGACTAGAAGCATCCAAGACAACACCTCAGTTAAGGATATTGGACAATGTGTTGTTCATGTAAACATAAGCTTATTGTTTACTACCCCTAGAGTTTTGTTACTATCAATCTATTAGTATAATCTCTTTATAGACAACTGAAATTGGCCACATAATGCTATGTGTGTGTGTAAAAAAGTGGGCACATAGTGGGGTGCACCAAAAGTGGATGCAAAATTGACGCAATCGTGGAATAAAAACATGATGAAAAAAGTGATGCAAAAGTGGATGCAACCATGGATGTAAAATTGGAATTGGATGTGAAAGTGGATGCAACAAAAGTATATGCAAAACTAGATGAAAAATTAGTCGTAACACCCAACGCAAAACCTGATGCAAAAGTGGATGCAAAACGGGATGCAATAACTTATGTAAACTTGGATGCAAAAAATATGCAATTGTGGATGCAAAAGTTGAATCAAAAGCAGGTGGAAAAGTACGAGAAAAAATGGGTGTGAATTGGGACACGACAAAGTGGATGTAATAGTAGATGCAAAAAAAGACGTAAACATGGATGCAAAATAGGATGTATAAGGGAATGAAAATGTGGGTGCAAAAGTGGACGCAAAAATGGATGTGAAAGTGGATGCAAAAGTGGGTGAAACAAAACTAGATGCAAAACTAGACTCAAAATAGGATGTAAACTTTGATGCAAAACTTGGTGTAAGAGGGGAGGCAAAAAGGGATGCAAAAAAGAAGCAGAAGTGGATGCAAAAGAGGATGTAAAAAAGAATTCAAAAGTGGATGAAAACATGGGCATAAAAGTGGAGGCAAACATGGACGTAAAAGGGGGCGCAACAAGATTAGATGTACAAATTAGGTGCAAAACTAGGTGCAAAATGTGATGAAAAACCTGGTGCATAACAAGGTGCAAAACTCTACGTAAATTTTTCCATAATTTGCACCATATTTAGAAAAAGGAGGCAGAAAATGCCTAAAATAGCACCAACCCATGAAATTGGTTCAGTTTGTCCAAAAAATGAATAAAAATACATTGAAAGATGGTCTACACGCAAAAAAGGAATAAAAAAGAGACGCTAATCACATGGTTTTATTGTAGTGAGGAGTGGGGATGTTGTTGTTGAATACAAGTTCTTCATGCAATTAACTTGGGGAGACTAGTGTATGTGAGAAAAACCTAGCCTACAACTGCTACCATGGAGTCCCAATTCAAATAATTTTTTTCCATCCTGTGGTGGAGAGCTAGAAGGGAACTAGAGGCTACTCGAGGGACTATTATTTCAGTGAAGGGATCTTGTTCCTGGTGTTGTGCATATCTATGGGGAAGGTGAATTAAGGATTTGGACAACCATGGACGGGATTTTTGCACCAGTGGGTTGCATGAGCTAATGATCTGAGTAGAAGGTGTTGGGAAACACTTAGCCCTTGTGGATTGATAGCCTCATCTTAGGGGTGGCTTATCAAAGTAAGAATTGGCTTGACAGTTCCTATTGTTGGGAAGAACGTCCCTCTGATACATCCAATTGGAGATCATTTTGATTAAAACAAAGTCTCTATCCGATTATGAATGCAATGGTTTAATTCTATGTTTAGATGTTATTTAAATTATTGTTATATTAATGTTGAATTGCATGGAATTACTTGGTATGGCATATGTTTAATTCATGGTTGAATTTCCTGTGATAATAATGTATGCATAGGAAATGTGTATTTTGGGCCACCAAATATGTTTTAAATTCAATTATGTAAATGAATGTATTGAATAAAAACTAAATTGTGAGCCGTGGATATGAATGAGTAAATTTAGACACAAAATTTGAGCACCCCATAGCCTATGTGGTCGAATGAGGATGTTAAGTATGCTACACCCTATGTTGGTCGAATTGATGGATAGGGACATCACACTAGCTTAGGGAATATGACAAGGAAAAGGAGAAGCAAATCGCATAAATGTTCGATTCAGAAAGGGAACCTATTCTTGATGATCCTGAAGTCTTCGACACCTATGTTGAGAAAAATCCTAGTAGGATGAAAAGGAAAACTATATTTTATGATCTCCCATATTGAGAGCATCTTAAGATTTCACATTTACTAGATCCCATGCAAATATTTAAAAATATTCCATCTTCTTTATGGAGGCTTATATCATCGAAAAAAAAGACACACTGGCTATTATGAGATATCTTATTTATTCAAATACTAAAAATAAATGTTTGCCAAGACAAGAAAGTAGAGGAGATGTTGGTCTCTCTTAGTATTTTAAAGAAGGTGATGTCCCATGGATTTTGAAGACATGTGATGTTTCTTAGTAAAAGGAAGTAATATTCGTGTGGTGGTGCCTTATTTCTATGGCTCTACTCTATGGTGTTGCTTCATTGTAGAAGAACACTTGTCAAGGTTGAAATCACATGACCATATGAACCCTCTAAGAGTATGTATGTCAAAAACATGTTTTATTTTTTGTTTTTGTTTTTTCCGCCACAAGTTAAAACACAATTAATTTTGTATGTGTTTATTTTGTATTTCCATTATCCTTTTCATGTGCATGGGTGTGTGAACTATGACTTTCCTAAATTATATGCATGTATACATTGGATCACATCAAAGGAGATTCATATGGATAGCATTCCATGGTGGTTACAAGAGATAGTTGAGATTGTTTGTATGTTTAAGAAGGAACTACCGACGAGTTTCATGGACTTGCAAGTTCACTTCTAATCCACCTATTTGATGAGGTTGAATTAGTCGATGCGGTATCACGTCATTGATTTTTCTTCTTAGAGAGGTGCATGAAAGAATTCAAGGGATTTGTTCAAAAAGGGGTGAAACCAGATGGGTCTATGGTGAAGTGGTACATATTATATGATTCATTCTATAATGTTAGTGAGTACATCGAGAAAATCGAGAACACACCAGGCACAATGATTTTTGTTGAGCAAAGAGATGAGAACAAAAGGGAAGGGGAGATACTCCAAATGAATGAAAAAGGTGCATGATAAAGAGTAAGTCACTTATATTTTGTCAAATATATACAAAGTAACTAGTTACATTAAACTTCATAATATATATTTGATCTCATACATACTATATGTGGGTTAGATTTCATGAGTACATCAGCAAATTCGAAAATCGATTCCATCAATAAATTAATTCTTTGCAACACAGAGGAAACACAACTGCCAATTTCATTGTATGAAGAGAAGAGGAGGAAATGGGACAATGACAGGAAAGAATTCGGACAGTTGAACAGTAGAGGCATGCCTTATCTTGATCATTTAAAAGAAAATATGCTAATGATTTGTCCCAACAATTGGGTTGTTGACCAATTCAAATAGAGATACGATGCATTTGGCCATTAATGTGTGTTAAAGAGGATGCACTACACATAGGGTTCGAGTGCAGCAACTCGGTAATAATATTTTTGTGTACATTTTTAACTTTATAATGCACCTTTGAACTATAACATCTATATTTTTTTTATTAATGGTCACGTTATGAGACATATGACACTGTAATTTGTTCATATTTTTACAGGTGCATCTTTTCTCATATATGTGGGCATATGGGCATCTTTTTTTCATTGAGGAAGTTGATGATGAATGTGTCACACAAGACTGTGGAGTGGAAGTCGAGTTCAACCAATCTAGTCATGCTAGCCACCATGATCAAAACATAATATGGTGGAATATAGGTTACGTCAAAAAGATACAAGAGATCATTCAGGTGGAATTCTCATCTTTCAAATGTGTTATTTTTAGGTGCAAGTGGCGGGATACCTTCGACTGGAGTAATGTAAAGGAAGATGTGATAGTGGGTTGACATGTATCAACTCTAGAAAGATGTGGGGTGAAACTAATGAGGCTTATGTATTCCCAAACACTTAAACCATGTGTATTTTACATGGATGTGTTGGACGGGGAATGGTGGTTTGTATTAATACATGATCTTAGATCAAAACATATTTTTTAGAAAACAGTGTTATAATGCCAACCGAGGAACATAATCAGGGTGATCATGACAAAGATTGTTACGTGCATGTTTTATTTCATTGTTTATAATGTTGATATATCATTTTATTATTGTTATGTATCATTCGTAAATTATATTTTTTTATTCATTTTGTGATGGTGGAAATGAAAATTTACTTGCAACCAATTTCAATCAATTTTAGTTGGTTAACAATCAATCTGATGTGCAGTGTGTTTTTTTATCTAGTAATTTGTGATTGTATGAAAAGGTTGATTGAAAAATAATTTTATTTTAATTGAAGATATTTTTATCTCATTGTATATATTTAATACATGAACCATGAAGTGGAATGTCCATCCTAGGAACTCTTGAACTGGGAAAATAAACTAGCTACTAACATTTTTAAAATTAATGGATGCTGATGAGAACCTTGGGATACAAAATCCTAGGAGAACGTCAACAATAAACAACCAATAAAACTCATCATTTATGCATCATATATCAAATCTGAAAACAATGAACACATTTTTTTATTATGTAAATTTTTTTCAGTACTAATCATCAAACATTCCAAACAATCGATTTGTTTTAACATACAAGTTAATGTGACATGAATTGTCACTTTTTTTAAACTAAAAAGGGAAATCGAGTTTTTATGACGCGTGTTCCCACTCGCATGATCCACCTGGTAACCATATTCCACATCAAAAAAATTATGAGATTAAAATCCTCTACTAAACCATCAAAATGGCATTGAGGGAAATGACGAGTATAAAAATTTGGTCTATAAATATGAAAGGGTACATTTGAATGTTTAAACACATATTCAAAACAGATTGGAAAAGTCAATTTTATAATATTTTAAAGTCAATATTATAATTTTATAATATTTTCAAGTGTGGCTAAGTCAGGCTTGGCTTTAACTGTTAAGATGGCGAGGTCCATGATACAAACAAAAATGTACGTTTCATCCATGCCTATGGATTCTTAATACTCATATTGAATAGGATGGGTACAAACTGCATTCCACACTGCAGGCAGCTGGAATATTTTTTTGTCTATACCATGATATGACTATAAATAAACTTCAATTCACAATTGACTAGGAGAACCATACAGATTCATAGGATATTTTCTCTAATTTTATTGAGCGAATCTACTCTTCCTCTCACCATCGGACTAAACTGATTAAATTCACATGCATATACACATTATTATGTATTAATCACCATGGTACTCAAGGTTCATGTATATTATTATTGATTCTGCATTTTACTAATATCAACATTATTTACAATAATAACAAGCTCCTCTAGGAAAAAATTAATCCATGAATCCACCTCAAACTCTAGAATAAAGGGAACCTTTAATACCAATAGTATTCTGACTTATATCGAACAAGAAAATATAGCAGAAATCTATATCAATAATGTAAGGTTATTGGATGATATGCTTCCAACGAGTAGTTTTACTTCTTCGATTCCTTCAGCCTTAAATTGCATGGACATAGACACTATGGGTGTTGCATGTTATAGTTGTTCACGCAAGTTAAGTTGATAAATTATTCTATCATTTTTTTATTTTTGACCTTAGATTCAAAATCAATTTTCATTATCCCATTAAATTGTTGTAATCATCTTTTGGTATTGTTGTAGATACCGATTCTGGTTTTATTAGGTAACATGGTTATCGATTTGTATTAAGGACAACAACAAAGATGCACTTTAAATGAAAGAGTGCATGTTTGAACTTTCTATATCATAAGATGCACTAAATTTGAGTAATAAAGAACAGCAACGTAAATGCTTAAAAGTACCTCACAAATGCACTCAAAGAAAACAATTAAATCAATAGAAGGGATTAGTTCATTCCCAATCTAGGTAATGGAAATTTACTTTGCAAATATTTTTTGATTATTCAAATTTTGAAATTGTAATCTCTCCTGTTGAAAAGGTTGTTGGTAAGTCCACGGTTGGATATTAATGAAAATACTAAATTTTCACATATTTTTATAAAATACTGTAGCAAATAATGCTTCGATTAATATGTTATTAGTCCCTAAGTATGCTTGTCACTAAAATTTTGAGAATGCAATAGAAGATATATATGAGGTTATCCAAATGTTAACATCCGATTAACAACCTTATTTTCCTATAGAAATAGTGTTGTTGATGACTTTCTTTAGCTGATCCTCCAAGTTCAAACTCTGAAACTATTATCTTCGGTCTCTTAGTAGACTCCTCTAATGTTTAGTAAATCCATATCTTCTCTGTAAACTTGCATTATATTGTTAGTTTATTCACTATTTATTGGACAACATAATGAAATTGCACCAGATGGTTTGGCTTTTTTTTTTGGTGGTTCAAGGCTTTTTTTCATTTGACGACGAGTCCCTCAATATTTAAGTAACGAATTCCACTGGAGTTGAGTTCATTACCTCCTCTCTAATTCACTTTGACGAGCAATATTCAGCCTGTTGCAGGCCATTTAATGCAGCTAATTCACTTTGATGATGTAGTTTTCATCAGCCACACACTGCAAATCTGAGTTTATCTATAGGCTTGTACCATAACTCCATTGTAGGGAAAATCTAAGTTTTATTAAAGGATTATAAAGTAACTCCATTTCCTCACATCATCTGCCTTTTCCTAGCATGCACGTACAAACCTCCGTACAAAGCACTTAATGGATGATGGCGAGAGCCTGCTTCCCTGTCCCGCGATGCAAATCCTTAGGATAATGTTAGCAATAAACAACAAATAGAATTCATGATAAATAATATTTTATATACTTTAATTTAATAAAAAAATGCAAAATTGTGGCAAACTTTAGGCAATAGATAAATTAACCTGCATACGGTGGGGGAACGATGGGGCATAAATATCATTGAACGGTTAATATATTCATACCAACCAATGACGGAGGACCATTAGAATGGTGAAATTTGAACTGCTTGAAGTCTAAGCACAACTAACTAGGTACCCTCACTTCCCAGCTTGAATGTGTTCATCTGATTAGAGAATAGCCTTTGGTTGAACCAATCGATTTTGGGTGTGGCCCCAAGTTGTGTTGCCACGATGTGCCTTCCTATGGGATGTTTTAATCCGTCCATCTGTAAACAATCTTGCTATATAGGGACATAATAAAACTTTAGAATTATTTTCATAATAAAATAATTGTGTGGGTCAGTCTTACTTTCGTAAGCTCTCTTTGCAAACTCTAGACACAATGTAAACTAAAAGTACATCTTAATATACTCAATTCAATATAATACTATATAAAATATAAAAGATGGAGTCCTTTTGAATTCTTATGAAACACATCATGAATGTACATGTTCCCTTATTATTGTAAGATGTGGTAATTTACAAGCTTGGAAATAGGCATTTTATACTAATTAAATAGATTAACTAGTTTTAAAAAATCATTGCTAAGAAGAAATATAAGTTATTATATGAACCATGAATATAATATTATTTTATTATAGATATCACACGCTACCCGAAGGTGATATTAGTATATTCGAGTGTTGAATATGGAGTAACATCACACACTAAGGGTATTTAAATAATAATTGATTGATTGGATTATTTCATCTTTCTCCATTTTTCCTTTTTAGTAGGGTGTTTTCCCACTGTAAGCGCCACATATACTTATTATATGCTTATTATGATTCCAAATATGTTAGAAATATTTAGAAATAAGATTTTATATGTTTAGTATGATTCCAAATAAGTTAGAAATATTTAGTATAGAGTGTTTAGGTGTATTTAGAGATCTTAAAAACATACTTCAAGGAAATATTGTAATTTACATTATAATTAATTTGTAACTTCTCATTAAAAAAAATAATCATTATTAAACAGTGTTATATTTAATCTAAATATAAACAATAATTTTTTACAAAATTGTTTACATTTATAATAACCATCTCTCACAACTTTTCATAATAAATATGCATGATGTTTTTCACCATTTAATATGCATGATGTTTATAAAAAATATAAAATTAGAGGAGTAATTATTTTTTTAAATTTAACCATAATTATTTAAATTTTATCAAAAATAATGAAAAAATTAGTAAAAATATTTAAGAATATTTTTTTAAATATTTTAATTTTAAAAATAGATTTAAAATATTAATCAGGAAATCATTGATTGAATCATTTAATATTCAAATTTGTAAAAATGATTGATGAACTTATTGCATCTTCTTGTACAACAAATCATTCACATTGAAATTTTGTTAAACGTTATATACTAACATTAAATTATTACCACAGAAAATGACATTAAACATACATCTACATCAACATCAACATCACATCAATATGATATGAAAAATGGAGTATATGAAAAAATGCAGTATATGAAAAATAAAAATGTATACTATTAATAAACTTGGTTATTGAGCCGAGAGGCTCTCTACAGCCCAGTATGGAGGAGATCTTGTAACGTTACGTAATGTTATGTAACGTTACGTAATGTTATGTAACGTTACGTAACATTATTTTTATTAATAAAAAAATAGATTTTTTAATTATAAAACAAAATAAATATCGGCCAGAAAAACAATGTAATATGGGGGAGATGTTGTAATCTTCCTACCTAACAAAACAATAAAAAAGTAAAAAATAACAAAACAATAAAAAAATAAAAATTTAATTATTCCAAAAAAAATGTGGATCATAAAAACACACAATATGGGGGGATGTTGTAATGTTCCTACCTAACAAAATAATAAAAAAATAAAATTTGAATTATTTGCAAAAAAATGTTGGCCTTTTAAACAACCCATGGTTTTATTGTATATGGTTTAGGAGGACCGGGCACATGGTTTTAAAACCATGTGCAAGGCCTCCTAAAAAAAACCATGGTTTTATTCTACATGGTTTAGGAGGGCCTTGCAAATGGTTTTAAGACCATGTGCAATGCCTCCTAAACAACCCATGGTTTTAGGAGGGCCTTGCATATGGTTTTAAAACCATTTATGGGGAGATGTTGTAATGTTCATTCCTAACAAAATAAAAAATAATATTAAATATTATATGTTGGCCATAAATAATATTAAATATTAATAATAAATATATTATATGTTGACCTTAAATAAAAAGATGTGTCTTTTGGTTTGAATCAAATCAATGGTATATATAGGACACACCAAATTTGATAGCTCATTGAGTGTAATACCTAAGAAGAGGTTTGCACCTAGAGAAATTTGATCCCTCTCGGCGCTTGATAGAGCCTAGGATTTGGATCTACGCTGGTATTTAATCTAAATCTAAACAAACAAAATTTACAAAATTGTTAACATTTGTAACAATATGACAAAAATTGCATTGTCAAGAAGAATTTTTTATTGGCGTTTTTTGTAAACACCTCTCACATTTTTTCATAATGAATATGCATGATTTTTTTCACAAGTTAATATGCATGATGTTTATACACAATAAAAAAAATTAGAGGATTTTTTTAATTTAACCATAATTATTTTAATTAAAAAAAATAGTTAAAAATTTTAAGAATACATTTTTTTGATATTTAAATATAAAAAAAAATTAGATTTAAAATTGTCATGTCCCCCATTAAATAATTTCCAAATAAGACTACTTGCAAATAATGTTTCACCAACCTACTAGTCCCAAGGTTAAGATGGAGACATAAATTTTGTAATAAGGCGATATGGGACCCAAAAGGAATTTATTTTATCATATTCACATTTAAATGAGTAGCATAAATGATAAATTCTAAGAAAATAAAGTGGTATGTATTCATGGAGACACTTGGAAGCTTGTGGGGCCTTTGGGTGACTAGATTTACCGCACACTTTGCAAGAATCTTCATCTAAATTCGAACACATGGGTAATGTAATGAGATTGGATGGTGATGTGGTGTCAAATATCATATAATGAGCCAAGGAATTCGAATTGTTAAAGTAGAGTAACTCCATGGAAGAGGAAGAGACTGTAAGACAACATGTGCCACTTGGAAGGAGATTACATGCACTCTATGACAACAAATGATGGAAGATTCTATCAAAAGTATGAAAAATTCATATTTGATTGCTGACATGTGACAAATATGACATGACAAGGCTAAAAATAGCCACCAAGAGTTCGAATTTGGGAGTTAGAGGCAGCCATTCGAATTGGGGAAAGAATTGGAGCATGAAGAGGAAGACAAGTGTCATATGAGTTACTAATTCACTAAGATGAGTTGGAGGAATCCCATGGAGGGAAATTCAACCTTAGGAGGCCTCATGAAGTTAATAAAATGATGGAATGAGGAAGAATAATAGCTTTTGATCATTTGTTAATTAGCCTTTGGCATTTTGGAGAGATTTTGCTTGTCCATTGCACGGTGAGTGTTCACTCTCCCTGCTAGTTGGTTAATGGAGAGGCCATTAAGACCTCTCATTGGAGCTTAATGATTTGTTTTTAGTTGCAGTTTGAAGGTCCATACAATATAATTCTCATCTATATCCCCATTCTCTCATTCCTTCTTCTCCATTCCCCCACACTCTCATGTTGATGGCGCACTTGTTGGAGTGGTGCTTGCACTTTGCTGAGGATATTTGATGCCCAAGATTTGTTATATTATGTATGGGTCTATAATATCATATAGATATGATTTGTAAGTTGAAATATCAGAAATACATGTATGAAAGTCTTGCATTCCCCGTGCTCTTGAATAACTAATTTTCGTGGATTTCGTATCAATATTGAAGTGGTTTTATATCATATTTATATGAGGAATTTTATATGAATTTTATGATGTTTGGGAAGCCATATATTATTAAAATGTTTTCTTTCATTTCCATATTCTATTCAGCTCGAAATCAAAGAAACTCATGTGTGAAAAGCTTACATTCTCATGGCATTGTATCACAAGTTTCCATGACTTTGGCTTCAATCTTGAAGGAGTCTTATATCATATTTGTATGAGATATTTTCTCTGAGTTTTATGATGTTGTGACAACCATATATGATGTGTTACTCTTTAATTTCATGTCCCTATGCTCTATGGGTCGAAATTCTATAAATCCATATGTGAACCTCTTGCAATTTCATGCTACTAATTCACTAGTTTTCATGTATTTTACTCCCATACTGAATGAGTTGTATACCATAATTGTATGAAGGGATTTATATGGTGTTTAATAATGTTTGGTAATAAATTTTTATTATTTATATGATCCCTATATGTCACATTCTGATATTAACCTTTAACTCTACCTTTCATATGTCAAAATCAAACTAGTTATGTAATTTCCCCATAAGCAATTTCACTGAAAGTTATCAAACGAATGTGGAACTCTATAACCAGTTTTCAGAACTAATAACCATTTGTAATGAAATTTAATGAGTTCTTATATCATTCCCCATACTATTCTTACAAATTTTTGAGGTTCATACATGAGTTGGGAAGCCTAGTTGGCCTACACCCTAGGGGGGATTTCATCACAATTTCCTAGTAATTTTTGGCCTTTTTGTCATCAGCCCCAAACAAGGTTGCGTAGGTCTAAAGTCTGATAAAAATTATCCATAAACCACCATGGGATGTTTTAAGACCCACCATACCATCTCCTTTCAAATTCGAGGCCATTTGGTGAAATTTGGAACCCTCTAGAGTCATGACTAGTTAAGCTTGAATTTTGCCCGAATTGCACTTTTCTCCAAAATTACGAAAAAGGGACATTACAAAAATGTTGAAAAAATAAGGAAATCATTGATTGAGTCATGTAAGGTTCAAGTTTGTAAAAAAAATTTGATCGACATATTGCATCTTTTTGTACAACAAAGAATTCACATTGAAAATTTTTACATGTTATATACTAACATTAAACGATTACCGCAAAAGAATCACATTAAATGACATCAAAAAACACATAAACATATACATCAACATAAACATAAACATATACATATACATATACATCAACATCAACATCAACATGATAGAAAAAGGCAGTTATATATGAACAATAATATCAAAATCATAATACATGTCAAATATAAATCTCAAGTCAAATAACTTCTATAAGATAGTTGGCCCGCCATCAAAATAAGAGGCATCAATACCCTCACCAACAAAGCCAAAGGCACGTGTACCTTCACAAACAAAGATAGATGCATCTGTACATTTGCCAACAAATGATGTAGACTGAAGCAAATCATATATCTCTCCATGAAGATCTAGATCACTTGATATGACCACATTTCTATAGTTGTGAGGAATGGAGTATGATATGGTGTATGGTTAGATAAATAAAGAGGATAGGGTGGTCGTTCAACCTATGGATGAGGAGATGGTGGTTGGTCGTTTAGTTGAGGAGAAGGAGGAGGTGGAGGAGATGTCGGTCGATCGACCTATGGATGAGGATATGGTGGTCAATCAACTCGCTGAGGAGAAGATGGTGGTAATTCAGATTGATGAGGAGAAGGTGGAGGTGGAGGTGGAGGATCACCACCCTCATCAAATGAACCAAAAATAGGATGAAAATCTTGGCCACCCCTCCTCCTTTAAGCCAGTAGGTTGAACACACTAACAATATGACACATTAATGTCATCATATCACGTAGAAGGGTAATTCATATATATACAAGCTTAGGCTCCCACATGATCTCCCTAACCACCATAGGATGCACTCCCTACCAAGCCAATAATCACATAAATGATATGCCAACTCCTAATGAAATTTAGCATATGGTCTACATCATAGGATGAGTATCTGTAGATGAGGCACTGCAATAGCCTCATCCATATCCTCGTCATGTAATTGGAGAGTCCCCTCCCCCACATAAGTGCAAATATCTACAAAATAATATACAATAATAATCAGACAATTTCATTAAACAATTTAAAGAAAATGTTAGAATAAATTACATTTTCATTAAGTAAGACAATGAAATGCAAATAGATTAATCAAGACATAACGCCACTATTACCTCTACCATCTGGTGGATCATCTTGAGGGAAAAGGATGTTCAGGAATCCTCTCCAATCCAACCCCATGCATGGATACACCACATCTAAGGTGTTATCATCCTCAATAGAAAGCATATCTAGTGTCTTTGAAGTGATCATACTTGAGAAGTTCGATTGGCCCCTCTTGAGAAACACTTACCCCCACATGTACATACACACCTCGATCATCATCCTAGGAGTGCAGTAGTCAATTGATGACCTGGTGACCTTAAATTTCTAAAACAAATAAGCAAAATAACTTTCAAGCAAAAGTGAAGTTGACCCTCCCCTCAAAATGTGCATGGCATTAGTCCAAATCAAAACGAAACTACCGCAAAAAAAGGCAAACCACCTAATTTATATAGGTCTCTACACTAAAGAATATACATAATATAATAGTGAACAACCAATACACTACCCACTAGAAACCTATAAATCAAAAACATCAATGACATAATGACTGATATAGTATAAGAGATGGCTCCCTCTTGCAACACTAGAAGGGACATTGGGAAAGTGGGGAAAATCCTCCCCTCCTAGATAGCTTAGTAGTGAAGTATATGTCTTCTTATGTGGACTATAACAATATATTAGGACCGACCCTAAACACATATCAGCATTGATCCTAGTGACGTATCAAATGCACGAGTAATGTTCAGTTTCCCTTTAGGGATGTAACCTCCTCATAAAAATTGAGGATGACAACAACCCTCAAGAGGAGTTGATTCTTTGTTGCAATAGGGAGAGGGTACAAATCTCTCTCCCTCTCTCAGGCATACCACACTTATACAACATTGTACAAGTTGGTCGATGCCTACTACTGTTGTTGTTGATCTTGTTGGTGATGTCTCTGATCACATATAAATTTCATTATACACACACACACAAATATAACATGAAAAATTCTATTAACTGAACCTTTTATTTATTAAAAATAGAAAAAAAATTCAAAACGCATGTCCTTAATAGGGGGTACACCTTAAAAATAGTCAAGCAATGTGGTGCTTTTGAGCACATGGTGCATTGCACTAGGTGCATTGAATTAACTATAATGTATCAAATACGCTACATAGTTTTAATAACAATATATAAATGTGGTGCATGTAATTATATTATAAAGCATCAGTGCGCAAGAAGAAACATAAGCACCACAAATTGTGTGCTCAATTAATTATAACGTGCATGTTACATAACAAAATTATTGTTTGGGGGAGGTTTGCACTTCTATTTTCATTGTAATCTATTACGATTATGCATATAAGGTAACATAGCACACTAGTGTGAATAATTTTTGCGGCTACTCTCTAACGTGGCTAGGGTTCGGCTACTCTAATGCTCGTTGACCCCGTCAGGCCCATCGTGGGTGTCTCCGTATGGCATGGTGGAAGGGTTTGACAGTGTCCTAGGCGGCGGCCGGTCATGCCAACCAATGGAGAGCAGCCCCCTCCAGGTCCCAATGCCGAGATCCTCGCCTTCAAATCCTTAATCGCGGGAAGATCCAAGGTTCTGCCCCACTCAGCGATCCCCAAATTTGTAAAGAGGCTTGATGAAGTTCCTACCATTGATCTGCCCCCCTTGCATCCCATGCAAGTTTCCATCTCACTGACAGATTGGGATTTAGTGGGCCAGTTTACAGGTCTCTGGCCCTCTCCAAAGACTACAGACAACTGGATCCAAAAAAATTGGAGACCCCTTATCTCGAATAGCATCACATGCTACGCAGTCGGTAGGGGTTTTTTTCTCTTTGAATTTATTGCTAAAGAAGATAGAGATATGATTTTTCGTAGCAGACCATATTTCATGGGTCCTCGGGGATTATACTTGAACAGTGGAACCTGGACTTTGACCCTGCCATCAATGTCCCTAAAGCAGTCTCGGTTTGGGTTCGCCTCCCAAACCTCTCGATCCACTACTGGACTGCTTCCTCCTTGCAAGCCATTGGAAACAAGCTGGGTAAGTATATTGATAAGGCTCATCCAAAAGACAACTATTCTTGTGCCTGCATTTGCGTTGAACTAGATCTGGAAGTAGGGCTTCCTAAAGCAATCAAACTGGCTATAGGGGAATGGCATCATTTTCAAAAACTGGATTATGAACAATTTCCCTTCAAGTGCCGTCATTTCCATGAATACAGCCATTTCCAAAAAAAGTTGTCCCAAAAAACCCTCAGAATCTGAAAAAGATCCTGAAGAAGGATGGATCCAGGCAAAAAGATCAAATCCTAATCCAAGGCTGCCTCCTAAAGAAGCCAAGAATCCCAGACCTATCAAAACTCCGGTTGCACCTTCTAATCCCAATCCTGAACCTGTTGCAAATAATGCCCCTTAGATCACTGAGGAAGCCCCAGCGACAGAAGAAGACGACCCAGTAAGCCCGATACAGGACCCACCCAACCCCACGCCTATCGGGAATAATTAGGAGGGGAATATCCCCCTAGCATCTCTGACCCTATCATCTGAGGAAGAAATGTCTGAAAATGAAGAAGGAGAAATATGTCTCCATCCCTCTCCTTCAAAAAAGAAAGGTAAACAAGGGTGGAAAATGGACAAGGAAAGAAGAGAAGAAGCCACTTATAAGGATAAACTGCTAGGCTTGCAAGTCACTCTCAAAACCATGCTAGGCTCCAAAAACACAAGACAAAAAGGGAATCCCAAAGGGGCTACCAAAACCCCAAAAGTTAAGTAATGAAGATCATCTCCTGGAATTGCAGAGGTCTAGGCAGCAAAAAAAAGCTAGAGTCAATGAAAGACCTTATTCGCACGACCTATCTGGACATCCTTCTGATCTAGGAGACTAAAATGGAGGAGTCCTGCTTCCTCCAGTCATCCCCTTTCTTTTGGAAATTTAGTGAAAGCCTTGCGGTCAGCGCAAGAGGCGCCTCTGGGGGACTGGGTACTCTCTAGAGAAAAGATGCCTTTGATCTTATTTCATCTGTTTCAAACACCCACTGGATCCTATCCATTCTCCATCACAAAGACTCTGGTATTCAACTAAGCCTTTTCAATATCTACGTTCTTGTGCTTTATATGGAAAAAAAATCCTGCTGGCAAAGTATTCATGACAGTCTCTCCTCCCAAAACTTGGATAACATCATCCTTGCTGGGGATCTGAACATTATTCTGAGTGTCAAGGGAAAAAAAGGAGGTTCTATTGTTAGAGATCCTCTCCGTGAAACGGTGGAGGATATTATGAGCAATTGGGATCTCGAGGACGTCAAACCCACTCTCAGCAACTTCACCTGGACGAATCACAAAATTGGGCCAAGTCACATTACCGCCAAACTGGATCGATTCCTCATCCACCACTCCTTCGCTGCCCTTGGTTTTAGATCTGATTCCAAGATCCTCCCTTTTAGTATGTCTGATCACAAGCTGATCCTGCTGGACCTCACAGAAGAGAAAAACCTTGGCCCCATCTCATTCAGGTTTAGCCCTTGTTGGATCTACCAGGCAGGGTTCATGGACCTGGTAGCCTCAAGCTGGAAAGCCCCTATTTTCGGTTCCCCCTTCTATGTTTGGGAAGAAAAATTAAGAAGACTCAAAAAAGATCTCAAACTTTGGGCCAAGTCCCTCCCGTCCCTCTCCGCAACTCGGATGGAAGCGCAAGTCAATATAGAAAACCACCAACTCTACCTGGAATAGTTTCCCCTAGATCTCTCCAATCTGGAAAAAGAAGCTACCTTACACCAATCCCTCCACGTGGACTGCAGGTTAGAAGAAGAAAATCTCAAACATAAATCTAGGTGTTTATGGTTAAAAGCTGGAGACCAGAACACAAGTTTCTTCCATAAACATGCTGAGGGGCGTAAAAATTTCAAATCGGTCAAAGAATTCCAGGTCCATGGCCAAGCTACCAAATACTTCGAAGAAATCAAGCGAGCGGCACATGACCACTTCCAACAAGTCTAGTCTGAAGAAGGCCATTTCATGGGTTCCCCCATTCTTGATTATGTTCTCTCTCGGATTCGTTAATCCAAAAACCAAAAGCTGACTGCCCCCATCTCTAATAAAGAAATAAAAAAGGCCTTAGCATCCATGGAACCTGATAAAGCACCAGGTCTGGATGGTTTCACTGCTAGATTCATCAAATCCTGCTGGAAGATAGTAAAAAAAGACCTGGTCAGAATGGTCCGCAAATCTCAAAACTGTAACAAGATTGGAGGGAGCACTAACTCAGCTTTCCTCACACCTATTCCAAAAGAAAAGGGAGCCACTTCCTTTGACAGATTCAGGCCCATCTCTCTCTGCAACATCAGATATAAAATCATCCATTCCAGCATCACCCATCGGGAAAAAGGTATGGTTATCAAGCTTGACCTTGCAAATGCCTTTGATAGAGTAAACTATGACTTTCTCTTTCAGGTCATGCTACGTTTTGGGTTTGATCCCGGGTTTGTCCAATGGATTCAAGCCTGTATCAAATCCCCGTGGATTGCCCCGTTAGTAAATGGACGCGCTGATAACTTCTTCAAATCCTCTTGTGGAATTCATCAAGGCTGCCCTCTTTCTCCCATGCTCTATGTTATCCAAGCCTCTGTCCTCTATTTCCAACTTGATCACTACTAACAAAATAATGAGCTACTTGGGCTTCGTATTTCCCGTGGAGTCAAGAATGTAAATCATGCCCAATTTGCTGATGACACGATCCTACTTGGAGGTGCAAGCACGATCTCGGCAAGACTCTTCAAAAGAGAGCTGGACATGTACCAAGAAGCCTCTGGTAGCCTCTTAAACTATAACAAAAGTCATATTTATTCCTGGAACTGCTCTCCCAGGGACCTCTCCGACATCAGCAATATCCTTGGCATAAAAGGGAATCTCCAATGGTCCGACTTCAAATACCTTGGGGTCCTCATCTTTAAAATTGCCCCGAAAGCTTCCTCCTGGCTTCTCTTTATTGACAAAATCAAGAATAGGATCAACACTTGGGGAGCGACCTGGTTGAACCCAGCCGGTAAAGTCATACTCATCAAGTCAGTTCTCTCTAGCATCCTAATCTATCAAAGTTCCATTCTCTTGGCCCCTAAAGGAATCCTCAACAAAATCGATTCTCTCCTCAAAAATTTCCTGTGGAAGGGAGGAAAGCATAATGAGAACAAGCTCCACCTGGTTAACTGGGAGACAACCTCCAAACCATGGAAAAATGGGGGGTTGCAGATCCGAAATCTAGCCCTCCAAAATCTTGCTCTGGGCGCTAAGCTGCTCTAGAACATCATCTCAGGCAAATCCTCATGGTGTAAAACTTCCCTCTGGAAAAAATACTTCTCAAACAGGTGCCTCCGATGCCTTGATCATCCTCCTGCAACCAGAAAAGGTTCCGCAATTCTTCCCATTCTTTTTAAAGCCATCCCCTTCTTCCTGACCAAGTTAACGTGGATCCCCGGGAATGGAAAAAAAGTCAAGATATGGGGGGATTCAATTATGGGCGACCCCCCTCTGGATCAGTCTGGAGAGCTGGAAGAACTCAAAACCCATCTGCTCAACCTTAACATCACCACCATTTTGATATCTTGGTTTGGAACCAAGACAGCTCCTGGAAGGACTGGAATATCCCTTGTCCTCTCCAAATGACTGGTGCAAAAAGACAGGTCCTCCAAATGTTAAAAGGTAAATCCCCCATTGCCAGCCATATCAAAGATTCCAAAGGATGGGGAAATAGATCGAGCAAGTATACTACAGCTACCAGCTACCACCTTCTTATCGACACAATGAACCATGATAACACTGTCCTTTGGAAGATCATCTGGGCAACAAAAAGTCTTCCTAAAATCAACTTCTTTACATGGACGACTCTTCATGATAAAATTCTTACAGGGGCTAATCTCAAGAGAAAAGGGTGGGAAGGCCCCATGCACTGCCCCTTCTACCTTTCCCATGAAGAAAAAACAGAGCACATTCTTATCTCCTGTGAGTATGCCCAAAGTGTCTGGAAAATGTCTCTACCTATGCAAGCGGAACTCTCAGCTAGAAACCCTTAGACCCTATTTCTCCAATGGGCCTCAAAATCTCCCTTCATTCTCAAATCAAAAATCGCCAAAGCAAGCTAGATGGCTCTCCCAAAGATCATCATCTGGAAAATCTGGTTGGAAAGAAATGCCCGCATCTTCAAGGAGAAATATGAAAGGGTTGACCAAGTGGCAACCAAAATCCTTGGTTTGTTGGGAGAATGCCTCTCTCAGGTGTGGAAGGAGCCTTGTGCCAACCCAGTCTCGGACGCTTGGCTAAGCAGGCTTGGCCCCAAGCCTCCCTCGACACCCCCCGTACCAAAAAAGAAAATGTGGTAATTAAGGCTAACACACGAAGAACTCAAAATGTGGCTTCGTTCTGCTAATCGAAGAGCATTGTTCACCGATGGCGCTTCCAAAGGAAATCCCGGGGCGGCAGGGGGGGCGGATTTTTCTTCATTCCAAAAGGATCAATGGAGTTCAAGTTCACTTGGGGACTAGGCATCCATACCAACAATATGGCCGAAGCATTAGCCCTTTGGCAAGGATTGAGAATAGCTGAGGACCTGGGAATCACCGAGCTAATCGTCATTGGGGACTCCAGAGTTGTCATCCGTGCACTGGCTGAAAATATTTTTCCAAATCAACTAGGTCTGAGGCATCTACTCCGCAAGATAATGGCTCAATCCTCTCTCTTTGCTAAGATTTATTTCTACCATGTTTTACAAAAAAACAATCCCCATGCTGACCTTGAAGCTAATAAATGGGCAGCCCTCAGCCCCGGGGAGCTAATCCTAAACACTAATGAATCTTATTGCCCTCCCCCATAGGACCGGGGGCTTATCATGGGCCACCCCCCTCACCTCTTCATGAGCCCTTCTCTTCACGTGCTGGCAGTCCGTTTCACGAGCCCTTCCTCGCCCCTCCATGTGCTGGCAGGCCGCTGTGACACCTGGCACGTGGTGTTCACATGGCCACGCCCGGGGTGGTATTATTATCATGCATGTCATTCCCTTCACTCGTTGTGGCATTAGGAAGTCTTGCTCGAACGCTCCAAGATCTGTCCCACGATTAATGGATTCCGGACAGGTGACTGCAGGCTCGTTCATGGGAGGATGTGTTGGCCTACTGGAGATTATGAACCCGGAGCTCTCGCACGAGGCAATTCCTGATGCAGTATTGTCAAAGGAGGATGCAAGGTTTGTCTTCATGGGTGAATTCATTCATGCACATGACACCCTGGTGATTGCTGGTATGAAGGTCATGTCGAAGCATTCCGACACTTGCTGGATTCATGGTACGCTCGGTTATGAAGGGACACCGGGGACTGCGTCGTCGAAGGTTATAAGGAACTAACTCACGAAGGGTTGAGGCATCTTCATTGTGATATTCAATTTGGATCTCCATCATCAAATTGCTTGGAAATTGCTAGTTCACAAAATGGAAGAAAATTCCTTCTTCGCAAGCGCTCCGGTCCCATCCTCGGTGGATAAAAAATTCATGGAAGTTAGGCAGGAACTCATCTCACTGCAATCCTAGGTGAATGCGATGGATTATGAAGGTGAACGGAATCTGGACCATTTCAGTAATGATCTGGTATTTCTCAGAAAAAAAATTAAAAGGAAGGTCAAGCGCACAGAGCATTCATTCTCTAGGCAACTTGTCAAGCTCGAACTCAAGGTGGACAACCTCGCCCTCAAATTCCTCAAGCATGAATAAAATGGTAGGTCGTCCAATTCGGAAGGTTGATTTCTAGTTTGGGTTCGTCATCCTGCTCGTCTCTTGCTTCCTGAAGCCACGCATGTTTCTGTCTCTGTCTATGTTTATAAGTATCTTTGTTCCTATTTATGTTTATAAGCAGATTAGGCATTTAGCTTTCTCCAGCCTTTAGTTCAAAACTATGAATAGACTTCAGACTGTTGGATTGTCACTATCATAAGGGCATTTTTTGGAGGTGTTCGTCTTTGACACTCCCTCAAGGGCACTTAATTGGTTTTTAGTTCTGCCGCTTCCTCAAGGGCATCAAATTAGGCTACTAGCTTCAACTTCGGCTTCAGTGAAAGTTTTTTGTAAACTGGTTCTGGTTCTGTAGGTGGTTACACCATCTCCCTTAATATAATATATCTGCTTTTGTCTAAAAAAAACAAAATTATTGTTTGGGTACACAGTGTACTTCAAAAAGACCGAACACCTAGAGCATCCACTTACACAAACAGATCATAGATCAAAACACCGATGTTTTCACGTGGTTTAAACCCTCTAAAGGGAAACACTCCATAGCCCCAGCCAAATAGCTACTTGAGGCAGTTTATTATGCAGAAGAAAGAAATTTACAAATGATATTCTCATAATCGATCAACTAGCCAATGACTCGCCATGCTCTTTAAATAGATATCATGGACCAATCGAGTGTTAAGCCATGGACCAAAGGTAGTTATGATCTAAGAGAAGATGAACCATGAGATCACTCTATGTATAGACCATATTGTGAATGTTGGATTAGATATTTACAAATGCATACTAATGCATACTAAAGAAACACACTTTTTCTAACAGATATGTTATAACAAGTTAATCTTAACTAACTCTTAAGTGTCTAGATATCCTAACATCCCCCCCTAAGAACAACTTGGGATAGGATTGAAGGATTTACAAAAGTGACACTATTAGGAGAAGGAAGGAGGCATTAGAACCTATCCCCCCTTAATGACATGTTCCTGAACTCCTAACATAAATCGAAGTTTAGAAAAGTTATCTTCTGTAAGATACTTGGTGAATATGTCTGCAACTTGATCATCTGTAGATTAAAATAACACTTCAAGATTGCGATCATGAACAAGATTTCTAATGAAGTGCATATGTAGCTCAATGTGTTTGTTGTGTTGATGTTGAATTGGATATTTGGAGAGCTTGATGGAACTTTTATTTTCACACCAAAGTGGAGTAGGATGATGCTACTCGAATCCAAACTCTGAAAGGTTCTGTCAAAGCCATAAAGCTTCCTGGTTGGCATTAACTGTGGCTCAATATTCTACTTCTACTGAAGAAATAGAAATATCTTGGTGTTTCTTACAATCCTGAGTGATAGCTCCATATCCCAAACTGAAAACATAACCTACAGTATAATTTCGATCATCAAGATCGTCGACCCAATCTAAATCAATGAAACCAACCACAAAAAGAGTCTCATATTGTAATGAATATTGAACTGAATTGTAGCCTGAATATATCGAAGTATTCCTTTTGTTGCTTTCCAGTGACTTTCATGGGGTGTTTACATATAGCGAGAAACACAACCAACAACAAAAGAAAGGTCAAGATAGGAATGAGTCAAGTATAACAGAATACCAACAAGCTAACAATACAAGGTGGCATCTACTTCAGGTGAAGCACAAGTGGCATAAATTTCAACTCCAGACTGGAAGGGAGAAGGAGAAGTTTTACAATATTCCATGTGAAAGCAACGAAGAAGGTCACAAGCATACTTAGACTGATAAATAAAGATTCCTTATTTGTTTTACAAGACTTGGAGACCAAGAAAATAATGCAAATGTCCTAGGTCTGACATTTCAATTTTTTGCTTAAGATTGTATTTCACATGAGTTAAAATATTACGGTCACTACCAGTAAGAATAAGATCATCAACATATATAACAAGGATGATGAGATGGTTTCCTACTTTATTTGTGTAGACATTGGGTCAAAATGGAATCTATAAAAACCAGTGCCAAGGAGAAAGCTATCCATTTGGCATACCAAGATAGAGGAGATTGCTTAAGGCCATATAAGGATTTCTTAAGGCGACAGAAAAGGCTAGAGTCATTATGAACATATCCAAGAGGTTGTTCCATGTAAATTTCCTCGTGCAAATCCCCATGTAAGAATGCATACTTGGAATCCATTTGATGGGCCTCCCATTTATGTAAGGCTACAAGGGAAATAACAAGGCAGATGGAGTGCATTTTTGTGACAAGAGCGAAGGTTTCATTGTAATCGATCCCTTTTCAAATTGGGAAAAACATTTGGAAACTAGCCTTTCCTTAAGTCTTTCAACACCTTCATCTGATGCATAATCATATCTGTAGGCCCATTTACATCTGACAAGTTTTCTTCCTTTTGGAAGAGGTACAAAATCCCAAGTATCATTCGTAATTAAAAAACAATAATCTTCATCCATAGTTGCATTCCAATGTAGATTCCCTGAAGCTTCTGCAAAAGTATGTGGATCATGATTCTTTGAAACTTGATCCAAAAGAGAAGAGGCTCACTGGAACTAAGAACATGTTCGATGTGGTTTTCTAGGATCACCAGAAAGATCACTAGTTGCTTCACATGTTGAACGGGCCCATTGAGGAAGCAATTATGTTGGTGTAACTGGAGGAAAATGAACAGGTGGAGGTGGATTTTGATCCTCACTCTCATCATCAGAAACTGTATTTATAAATTTTTCAAGGAAGTTGGAAGTAGAAGAAGGAACAAGCGTTGAATCAGGCTCGTAGGACAAAGATGGCACAAACGTCGAGTTCATCTTATAGGCCAAGAGATTTTCATCTAATTTTACATCTCTTCTAATAGTTATATCATGAGAATGTGGTTGAATAAGTCTATAACCTTTTACATATTCAAAGTATCCAACAAATATGCACTTTTCACTTTTAGGCTGCAATGCTTTATGTTTTTCATCTGGAATGTTATCCCATGCTTCACTACCAAACACACGAAAGTGACTTACATCTGGTTTAATTTTACTCCATGCTTATTCCAGTGTGATACCTTGTAAATATTTAGCGAGGGTGTGATTAACTATGTAATTTGCACAATTTATGGCTTCATACCAAAATTGAATACTTAATCCTTTAGCTTGGAGCATACAATGAGCCATTTCTTTTAAAGTGTGGTTCTTTCATTCAACTACATCATTTTGTTGTAGTGTATATGGAACTGTGTGTTGTTGTCGGATTCCTTGTTGAGTGCAGAAAGTAGTGAAATTGTTGTTAATATATTCGCCTCCATTATCATATCTTAACTTAAGAATTTGATGACCATATTGTTTTTCAACAAGGGCCTTGTACGCCAAGAACATGTTAAATACTTCGCTCTTAAGTTTTAGGAAATAAAACCAAGTGCATATAGAGTAATCATCAATGAAAGTTAAGATATATTTGATACTGAAAAAGGAAGTAGATGGAAGAGAACCACACACTATTCACAAGCTCCAAGAGGACTGAGGCGTGCCAAGAGGCATGTTTGTCAAAACTGTCCTGATGATGTTTTCTGACTACACATCCAGAAATAACACCATCCCTGCAAAATACCATCGAAAGACCTGTCACTACATCAAGTAGTGCATATTTAAATACCTAATGCACTGGTAATAAAATGCACTAAATTAACATTCCACCCAGTGTGTTATTATACTAGCCACACCAGTAATGATGCAAATGGGTTATTTAAACGCACTAGTATCGGAATGCTGGCAAACAAAATTAAATTTCTTTCCTACTCATAGTTGTGTGTCAGTTAATATATAGTGCATTAGATGCATAGTGTGCTACATGACCATACGGCTGCCCCACCAACGATGCACCCTGTAAATTTATAGGGAGCACCAAGATGTGCAATGCAATCCAAACAAGTTGAATGCACCACCCATATTTTTAGAAATAACAAATTAAAGTTGAATCTGATTTTCTAATATGCTAACAGTTTAAATAAGAAGGTAAAAAATACATTTCATGGACACTTGCGTGACAGGGAGGCATGGTTTCCACATACACAAGAAATAAAATTTTCCAACCATTTTCAAATATTCCAACGCCACATATGAAGCAAGGAATGGGAGATTGAACAACAACAAATCATCGATGGCAGGGTGTGTCAAGTAATCAATTGTAGCATTGATGCTTGGTTGGTCTACAAAACTGAATTTGGGTGAAAATGACTTGTCTACAATGTTTTTTTCCCTATTCCAGTGCGCCCAACTAAAATATGCATCGATTTGTTTGTAAGACATAAACACACCACAAATAAAAGAAAAAACATAAGTTTTTCCATCTAGCAATTTCTTTATTTTACCCTATTCCAGTGCTCATAATGACAATACACACCGATGAGCTCTTAAGAAATAAATGCACTAGTGTGTTCTTAAGACATAAACGCACCGCCGATGAATATAAAAATATAAACAAATGGTTGTTTCGTTCGATATTTTTTTATTGTATCATATTCTAGTGCACCAAATACTTCGGCGCACTGTTGCATTAGTAATTTATCAACGCACTGAACATGAATATAAAATATTAAAAATGGTTTTTACACCCAACAATGTTTATATTTTACCCTATGTTGATGCTCTAAATTACCATACACATCGGTGTTTTCATAAGACATCGACACACCGCTAGTGAGTATAAAAATATAAAACATGAATTTTTTGTTCGGTACATTTTTTTATTTCGCCCTATTCTGATGTAGCCTATATAAATATGCATCAATGCATTAGTAACATATCAATTCACCATAAATGAATATAAATATATAAAATATGGTTTTTCATCCATCAATTATTTTATTTTACCCTATTTCAATGCTCAGGATTACCATATGCATCAGTGCATTACTAAGAGATAAATGCATCACACCAACCCTAAGTCATTAGCACTCCAAGGGAACCAACCCCGATAGGGCCAGCACCTCCAGGGAGTGGAAATAAATCGGAACATCCATGAAATCATTAGGGGTATTTAGCCCCAAATCAACACTCTATGCCTCAACTTGGCCTTTATAAAGAAAAAAAAATTAACCCCTTCCCATAGTGGATCTACAGGGAACGTTTAAGATACTTTGAGGCGTAACACATCGCAAGTCTAAAATTTGGAATTAAAAAAACATGGTTTGTCTTCCTTCCAATTCCAGTAGTGGAATTTTATTTGGATGTTTCATTCTTTAGATATGACTATTTTACCAAATCCACTTGTTTAATCCTAGCTTTAGTATTAGACCAAAAAAAACTAATTTGCATAGCCTATAACTCCAAATACATAGTGAATCGTATTTTCAAATTTATATTCATTGTACTTTAATATGTCATCTATCCATGTTAAAAAATTCACTATTTGGAAAATAAATCCAAAAAAAAATAAGATCTAAAATGGTAAGATGGCTCATTTTGAGCCAAACTGAGGATCAATTGCTCTAATACTAAATGTTATGGACTAAATTCCCCAAATAGCATAAAGATGGAAAGAGTAAGTAATTTCGTACCTTGAAGATGATGAAGAGTGTATGAATCGCAATGCCACTTTGAAGGGGCAACATCCTTTACACCTTATGTTTACAAAAGAACTCTTTCTTATCCATAAAATTAGATATATTTGGTATATATAGGAGACAAAGGGTACACTTACAATTAATTAACCTAGATAACCAATAATGAAGACACTAATATAATTATGGGAATGAATAGGTGTAATATCTAGGATCTTAACAACTTACCAATGGTCTGACTCTATTCCCCATGGTCTAGATTATCAAAGCCATGGATTGAAAATTATGGGTAAATTCCCTTCCAACAACAAGTGTGATAGTTAGTTATTCCACTTGAATGTTTTATTTTCTATGTATGTGTTCTCCCTATTGGTTTTTATATGTCTCTAATATCTCTCTCATTAATAATAAACTCTAGTAATTTTATATCTCTCATGCATTTGATCTAACTCCTTACACCTTCCATGCTCTTAATATTTTTTTGATCTACTTTATCTATCAAACATCCAACAATATAAAATACTGATTTTGGTGATTCATCTACATTGGATTGATCAATTGCATCTCGGGGTGTTTTGGATCCATCCCCGGTGAATATTTGGTCAACGTTTACCTCACCTCAAAGGAATATTTAGCACATGCTTCTTACTAAGGAGGTAGTTGTATTCACTAAGGGAAATTGAGCCATAGATAACTACACTTTATTTATATATCTTTAGTTGTGTGTTGGCTTACGTGATTCCTTATTTATATTGGATATAGATTATCCTTGGTTGTTTCCACATGGGTAAGAGCATTGTCTCATGGACATAATCTATGTTTATATCCCTTCGTTGTTTCTTGTTATTTGTTCATTTTCTCCTAAGCCCAGGTATATTTGATTTACAAACTCTCTTGGATATTCTAATGAAATTTTCTTCGTGATGGACCTATCCAATGTTTCAACCTACTAATTTCTATAATTAATATCAATATTATTACAACAATTTTATGATTTGTTTTGTAGGAATTGATGTTCAAATTACAATCAGACTATGTTTTATCTATATTCAATATGCTTCCATTATAACGAGTCTTAGCTCCTTTGTGCAAAAGTTATTGTTAGTTTAAATATTAAAAAACTAAGGAACTCATCCATACATATCATGATTTAAACTTTGCAACAAGAATAGAATCTACAACAAACACATCAATCAATCAACATAGAGATTTACCCCAAAGAAACCCATGAGGGTAAATCTCTAGACGTATATAAAAATGCATGTCTTTCTCTGATTATGTTCAAAATTACAATCCAAATTACATAGAAAGTTAAATCGATATAAATAAACATTATGGCATGCTACAAAATGTAAAGTCACCCTTCTTCTATTTTTTTTCAATTGGCTCTCTCTCTCCAATTGCACTACTTTCCTATGGAACCAACAAATTTGTATAATGGAAGACACCTTTTATCTCTTAGAAAATAGGGATTTAGCTCCTATTTTCCATTAAGGTTAGGGATTTTGTCCTCTTGTCATTAGCACTAGGGTTTTGGATTATCTTAGTTGTTCTAGAATACTCTCGGGCTAGGGTTTTGGATTCTCTTAGTTTTTCTAGCCCCACATGTGTGAGAAACATGGGGGCTAACATGGTTTCCACATGGAATTGAAGTGAACAAAATGATGTTCAAATTGTTGGGAGTAGGGAATATCATATGAACTCTTATTAGGATCCTCCTTTTCTCATTGGAAATTTCTTAATGATCTCTATAATAATATAAGCATGTAATAGTTTCTCATAGGTTATTGTTACGGTCCTACCCTAACCCCTCTAGTTATGGGTATTAGGTTGTTAAGTAGTTGGATAAATATGTTAATGTTTACTTAATAATTCTCACAATGTAGTTAGTACTCATTAATGAAAATGGTCTAATGGCATTAATGTAGGGGCCACTAGTGGTTAGGGTTTAGGATAGATATAAACTATTTATAGAGGTAGAGAGCTATGTAATATTTTTTCAAGAATTATCATTGTATTGTTTTTTTGTTCATTTAAAGGTTTACCCATAAAAGAGGCACATTAACACTTATCACAAGTCTTTTGGAATGTCAATAAAGGGTTACTTATTATGCAAGTTCAACACTTTGTATCTTTCATTTACTTCAAATTTACTTCACGCAAATTGAAGTACTTCATATATTGTTCTTAGTCCTATGTTTGTGCTATTTAAGTACATTGAAATTAGTATCAAAGTGATTTTGTATGGAAAGGAAAAACCAAATTTCAAAGTCTTTTGTAATGCTAGAGATGTGTTTCAATGTCTATAAACACAAATATTTATTATTTATAAGGTAGAACTACAACTTAGAAAGATACATGCAAGAAATGCAAGTGGGGCTACCTAGTTGGATTACTTTAATACCTTTGATGGTAGCTAGAAAGTAGTACCACAATAGGTAGAATCTATCCATAGATTTGATCATCCAAGTACCCTCAAGTATATTGAAAAACCCTAGAAAAACATATGACACTACCCACATAAAAAATTTGATCTTTTATCGCTACACTATATTGAATACACAACTTGGGGAAATCACACATGCATACCTTGAAATTGGGTAACACAGTTAAGGGAACGGTTGATCCTCCTTGGTTAGCATTTTAAAAGATTGATAAANACTATTAAATTCCCCACAATATATATATCAATATATATATATATATATATATATATATATATATATATATCACCTAACATTCCCTTACTCTTAAGACCCTACTAAACCTCTATAGTACATAAAATTCCTATAGAACTTAAAATATCAAGAATTTTAAAATTTATTCATACTTTATTATCAAGGCAACAAAAAATGATTGGGGGTGATCCTAAACCTACCTAGAACATTGTGGGTGTTCTATCTAAACAAAAACCTTGTGTCACATTGATCACATTAGTATAGCTTAGTGATAATCCTTCTGATGGACCCTCGTGGTCACATGACTACCAATAAAACATGACCGTGGATACAAGGCTCAACAAACTAGAATAAAATATACAAAATCTCAATGACTCGCAATAGATAATTCAGAACAACATATACACACTCCATACCATCTTCAATTGTTATTTGGAAGTTTGGAATGCTAATATGGGGCAGATGGACATGGATGAGTCTTCACAAGGAGACTATCATTGCATTAGTACATAATTTCATAACAATCAACCCAATATGATACATAGAATGCTTAAGGTACATCTAAATAGGTTCAATGAATCTTATTTGTGGGTCAAATGGAAAACCACTTTTACCTCCAAGGTATTGAGGATTAACAAATGAGACTATGAGTGGGGGTGTTATATCTATATAGTGAGCATTAGAAATGGTGGAAATGGAATAAGAAGGCATATCAGAGATATTGTTTCATGGAACTAGTTGATAGAGGCCCTCTATGCTTGATTTTAAATTCATAGTAGTTTTTTGGGTATGCTTTCCAAGTTATGCTAAACTATCATAGTGGAAGAATTTATTACTTCTTTTGATTGATTAGCAATTAAAACAAAACCAATAGATTATTCATTTTTCAAGAATTAATTTATCAATGGTCTCAAGAAGTATATTATATCACAATCTAATATGAACCACCCAACAACCTAGTTGGAGTCCTCTTAGCTATCTCAATATGCATACATTGTCCCAACCACCCACTCCAAGCTTCCCAATTGGTTTTACTGATCACATCCTAATATTTTCCCACCTCCACATCCCTCTTTTCCCCTTCATGTCTAAAATATAACTCAAGTATAAATGGTACAATAACAACTTAAATCTCTATGTTATAATTGTGTTGAAAATATTTCTAGGGGCATCAATTATTGGTCATTGATAAGGCCACATTTGTCAATTTAAAGGCAATTTAAAATCATGATGAGGTTGAGCTAAGATCCAACTAAGACTACATCCCTCACCAATGAATTTCCTACTCAAAATCATCTTTGTGACTAACCCCAAAATTTAATTTATGAATTTGCAGACATTACATCTCCCTGGAACTTGAAGTCGGTAGGATATCTCAATCATGAGAAGGTGATTGTATTAATATATAGCAGTAATACTCATAATTTCAAATGTCATTACATATCCTATTATGCATAAACTTATTTCCACTCCATTTCAAATCATGGTATTCAAATGGGACAATATGAAATGTGGTGGTAAGTGCGAGAATCTAAAACTTTGTTGGGTGACTATCTCTTGAAATATAACATGTTTTCCATAAAAATGGGAAATTGTGTTGTAGTTTTGGGAGAATAATGGTATCAAGAATTGGGCCTTATTAAAATGGATTTTAAGTAGTTATACATGAGATTCAATAATGAGGTACACCACTATACTTTTAAAGATATCTAATCATGCTCCCATAAATCATCATCTCTCGTCATATATAAAATATCTTGAATTAGGGTCACTCTAGCATTATTAAACAATCCAATGTCATCCAAGTAGTAAGTGACTCTTAACATGTAGTTCATATTGATTTTTAATTTGTTTTGACTAAGCGTCACCATCTTTGAACCACCCCAAGGTCTACCCCACTCATAGGGAAAGCATGATCATGGCATCCCATTAATTCCAGGAAGTCAACCAGTAAATGTGCATCCTTATAGACATATTTTTGTACAAAATACTGAAATTGAAAATATCATTCGTGTATTATTGTAAGAAATAGAGATACATCCTAGTATAAGCACCTACTCCTCACTGGTCATCATGGTTGTTAAGAAACAAGGAAATTGGAAAATGTGTCCCAAATGTTGTGCTCTTAACAACTTGATGGTAAAAGATAAATTTCCAACTCTTGTTATTGATGACCTCCTAGATGAGCTTAATGGCACACAATTCTTCACTAAATTTTGTCTTCATTCTAGTTATCACCAAATATAAATAAAGGAAGTAGATATTCATAAGACTAAATTTTGTATAAATAGAGAACATCATGAGTTTTCATTGATTCCTTTTGTTCTTTCCAATGCTCCATCCACTTTTCAGAGCCTCGTGAACAATCTCGTTTGGCCCTTTCTTTGCCACTTTGTGCTCCTATTCTTTGATGATGTCTTTATATATGACAAAACTTGGGAGACGCATTGGGAACATGTTGATCAAGCCTTATACCTTATTTAAGATAAACAATTGTTCATCAAATATTTCAAATTTTATTTTTGTGCTTTTGAAGTGAATATTTGGGTTATATTTTCTTATGTTACCTTTATTACTTATTTCATCCATCCATGGTTGATTTGTTACAACATTCTCATGGAAATTTCTAAACCATGTTTATATAACTTCTCTAATAGTTATAGGAAGCTCCAAACCCCCTATGAGATACACTTGGTAAAATTGTGCATTGTGGTATAAAGGGTGTAAATTTTCAGTGAAAAATTATACTTTTCTATCAAGGATGTTTTCTAACACCTAAATTTTGTCCACCTACCATGTCATTTATTGAAATATTGTAACTTTGAAGAATATTCTAAATGTATTTAATTGTTGTAACCTATTGGAGATGTTTTATTCCTTTGTCGGGATGTTACTAATGTATTTGGTCATCATAGAGTCATGAGGTAACACCTACATTGTATAAGTCAAGTCAATAGAACCCTCATGAATATAATATAATATTGTTTTGTGTCTTCCTAGGTGAAGTCGGCCTGATAAGTTTGTTGGGGTTGACTTGTTAGGGAAAAATTCAAGTGAAATAAATAGTATAAATAGAGGAGGTGTGTTTCCCATTTGAACACACGCACTCACTTGTGTATAGTGCATAGGAGAGAGAGAAACATATCTACAAGGAGAAGGAGAACATGTTTGGGGTTTTATCTTTGTACTTTTGATACATCTATATAGAGGAATTTTTTATGTGTTTTCTTCCCTTAGAGGGTTTCCCAAGATAAATCTATGTCTATGTTGTGATTGTGTTTCTTTCAATGATCATGCATATTCTATTGTTGTGAAATTGAATTGAATACTAATTATATATAGCTAAGAATATGGAATCTTAACATGGTATCAAAGCTAGCCTGAATAGAATAGCTTTCACAAGGTGAAACTCTCTCTCTTCTCCCTTTGGTAAGAAATTACGGTTTCTATCAAAGTTGGAATTTTGAAGATCTAATTGCATAGAAATTTGTGCCTCCCTAGAATGCATCTATTGAGCCATGGAATCAAAATTTTTGAGTGGGTAGATATTCAATAAAGTCAAACCCTAGTTTGGCTTTTGACCAGAAAACCAAAAAACTGTAGAACTGCAAATCAAAATCTCGCAAGTCAGTTTTGAGAGGTGAATATTTGGAATCTCCAAAAATCAAGTGTACTAATCAAGTCACCTCAATCAAGCACATCTCCTGGTAAGGTCAGTCTTGCATTTTGAGAAATTCATTTTTTAGTGACCTCCTGGATAAGATGGTTGTAGGTTGGTATCGTAAGGTCTGGAGGTACAAAATGAATTCTCCATACCATGGATCTATCGTACTAATGAGAAAAAGTGATTCGTTGGGTAAGGAATCAGAGGGATCTAGATTCTCAGTAGTACGGGGAAGGTCACATATAAGCTCTAAAAAGACAAGGGACTTCTTGGAAGTACTTTTGGTGAATTCCAGGTCAAACTCCTGGAGGATCATGATCCAACGTGAGTATTTTCCTCCAAGGACCTGACGTGTCAGAACATAGTACATGGGGTTAGAATCCACGTAAACAGTAGTGGTGTGAAGAAAAATATAGTGACGAAACTTCTGGACCGTAATGACTGTGGCCAAAGCGAGTTTCTCCACATGTGAGTATCGAGTTTCAGAGTCCAAAAGACTCTTACTAGCGTAATAGATCACATGTTCTTGTTCGTGTTCACCTGTTTGAACAAGGACCATGCCTATGGTAGACAAGGATGCAACCACATACAGGGAATAATCATGGGCATAGTTGGGTGGTTGCAACATAGGTGCATGGGTAAGTGCATGTTTAAGATTATCAAATGCGCACTACGCAAAATCATCCCAAACGAAAGGAGTATCTTTCTTCAGCAACCTCATGAAACCATGTGTCCTCTCTGCATAATTACAGACAAAGCGACACAGAAAGTTTGCCTTCCCTTGCAAACTTTGGAGTTCAGTAACATTCGTGGGAGCAGGCAGGGCCAAAATAGCCTCAATTTTCAATGGATCAATACAGATGCCATCTTTTGAAACAATAAAACCAAGAAGCCAGCCAGCTTCGACACAAAAAACACATTTGTGAGGGTTTAGATGAATGTTAAAATGACGACATCGAAGAAATACTACTCTTAAATGATCGACATGGATATCCAACTGCTTGGAATGGGCAGGTAGGTCATCTAGATAGGGTTCCACAACATGTTTAATATCATGAAAAGAATATGACATGGCACGTTGGAATGTCACGCCAGCATTTTTTAAACTAAAAGGTAGTTTACGATAAGCCAAATTCCCCCAAGGGAAAATGAATGTTGTCTTGTGTTGATCAGATGGGATAACCTCAATATGATTATAGCTATAAAAGCCATCCATAAAGGAAAAAATGACGCTTCCAGTGCATTTATCAATTATCTGATCAATGTAGGGAGTGGGAAAGTTGTCTTTTGGATAAGCTCGATTCAGGTCCCTAAAATCAATGCAAACCCTAATAGTACCCTGCATTTTATTCACGGGGACTATGTTGGACACCCATTTAGTTAGTGGTACGGGGTAAATGAAACTAGCTTTTAGAAGTTTTTCAACTTCCTCTTTGATAGCAGCTGCTTTCCGAGGATGAACCTATCGTAGTTTCTAGTGTACGGGCTTGGCATCAGGATATGTTTTGATTTCATGGACAACGATGGAGGGATCAATCCCAGCCATTTCTTCATATGTCCATTTGAAGACATCTCGAAATTGTTTGAAAAGAGTCGTGTATGTTTGGATTTCTTCAGGGGAAGAGTTTTGTCCTATGGAAATTTTCTCAGAAACACCCCATTTCACGGATGTGTCAATGGGTATAGTTTTGGTAATGTTGCATAAATTCCCTTCAGAATCGACACTACGAGTGAGGATCAAATACTAAGGATGGAGGACTATATTGGATGAAATCATGGAGGCAAAGTGATTTTCTACCATATGGCAAGTGGGAAGGAAAGAATATTTGTGATGATAATATTCCCAAGGCATCTCATCTAACGACATAACTTCCATGATAGACTCGTCTGTAGGAAGTGTGTGTGAAAGATAATCCAGAGATGGGGAGGGGTGTTCGAGCCAATATGGCATGTGATAATGGTCTGAGGCCACCAAGAAATCATCATTGACGGCTGGATCACTGGTAACTTGAATTGCATTGTACATCCCTTCAAAAGGGGAAAAGTATGAGGATTCATCAGCAATTGCTTTTCCTTTGTCTGTACGAGAGCTAGAAATCATATTAATGGATGCAGTTTATGAAGCAAGAGGAGGATCGAAGGAAGGAAAGACTCCCATAAGTGAATAATATTTGATGAGTCCTACTCTGATGTCTTGATATTGTGGGGTGTTTAAGAGCGGAACGCTATTTGCATCATTTGTAATAGCACTAGGTGTGATGAAATATAACTGGTCAACAGTAACAATCTTTCCTTGGAATGGGAACTAGACGATCTGAAAAACGGCCGATGTTACAGCTTACATAGCATAAAACCAGTTGCGACCTAGGATTAAGTTGTAATCCAAAGGAGCATCAACGATTTCGATATGAATGGAGACTAACTTGCCCCTAGTTGTACATGGATGACAGGTAGTAGTCCATAGGGTTGAAATCCGTGACCATCAAAAGCCTTAAGAGTGGTCAGTAAACGGTTGATATCCGGAGACCCAATGGCTCTCCAGCAAGATAAAGACATAACTAATATAGATGTCACATAACCCAATTTAGTAAAATAATGTTAATTATTTTAATTACATTTCCTAATACATTATGTTAAATTTAATGTAAAGTAGGAACTTATGACTCAGCAGAGTCAAAAGAAGTGGAATGTAATTCTGAATATTTTATTATTAATAAATAAAAAATGGAGACAATAGCATTGGGAGAGCTGTTAACAAGAGGTTACTGGTCAAATTGGTGGAAGGAACTAGGTGGAGGGAAAAATACAAGTGGTAGCATCCTCAAACACTTCCTATGTTGCAGGTGGAAACTTCCCTACATTTGGGGTCATGATCCCCCAAGAAAGTGGGATCAGAGCAAGTGGCTCAATAAATGACAACTAACCCAAAAAGACCTAGGCAATCTTTTAAAAGTACCCAATGAATAGATCTGAGGTGGCTCAGATATTTTCCAGAGAAGTATCATTCAGGAGGAACGTTATTCAGGAAATTCATTAGGGAAAAGGGAAAACAGTAAGGAAGGTGTGTTGAGAGAAATTCTGTAGTAACTTGGTCTGTTATAGCTGGCTAGCTAGGAGAACTTACTGATAAGTTCATATTTTGTACTGAGTCTGAAGACTGGTATTTGACTATTGCTGCACCTAGTTCCAGCCAGGGAGACCATAGCAAGCTCAGGGGTCCTGAGGAGTCGCTGTTTGAGCGCTCTCCAGGAATTGGTAGGGCGGAATGGCCTCCCATTGCTATTGTTGTCCTAGTTCAAACAGGTTCTGTCACCTAACTGTCTTTGTTTTAATAACTGTGAATGGCTGAATGTTATGTTTGTGGTTTTTGATATAAAGATTTAGCTGGTTTAGTGATGTAAATGTTTTTAGTTTATCAGTAATAGAATCTTGTGATGAAAAATAAGAACCCACTACGTTTTTCCTCATCTAGGTTTACCAAACCGTACTCCAGCACAGGGGAGAAATTATAAATAAAGATGGTATGATGAAAATATAAAATAGAATGTTAATGGAGTTACAGAGTATTTTCTTTGTATGGTTTTTCCCGAAGAATTATCTTTTATTTCAGTAGTAGTATTAACCTGTGTTGAAAAATGTTAAGTCTTTTAGAAAAAGAGAAATGATGATATTGTTTACTGACAATAGTACGAATGTATAGATAAAACAGTTCCTGATACTATAGTTACTTACTTATTTGCTCATTTGAGTAACAAAGAAGAGAATAATAGTCAACTAGATTAGGGTTAGGTTAGATAAAGATGCTTAACAGTCTACTTCTTTATAGTTTAAACTACTGCAAGTATAATATTTAGTTGAAAGAAGATTAGCTAGAATCTCTAATTACTTCTACAGGTACTTTGGTTTTTAGCAGAATTTACTTTTGGGAAAAGTAATATATATATCCTTTATTCATTTCTGAATCACTTAGTTAAGCTTAAAGTAAAGACATACAACTGCTAATCTTTACTATTTCAGATGTTAACAGTGCAGGATATACTTAGTTCCTTTTTATTCATTTATAAATATTAAATTGTAGCATAAACTAGACAGTATAGAATACAGAGAATATGTTTACAAATTATTTAATACAATAAGTTTGAGAACACATTAACAACAGGTTATTTTATTCTATTAGTATGAATAAACAGAGAACAAATTACTATTACCCTATATACTTATAAAAGAACCTAAGCAGAACTAGTAACAAAAATAATAAGTATTCCAAGTAAGGTAACATTGTTATTATAATAAGTAATAATTACTATCCTATTATTTACTTTATAAAAATAGTGTTATTAGGAATCACAGTAATGACTTAACCTATTATTGTTAAACAGAAATATAATACAGAACCTGTACCCAAGGTTACACTGACAGTTACATAAAGAATTTCATTAAAACATTAAGACTTTATAATTCGAAAAGTATAACTAATATAACATTATATATAATTCTTTGAGTAAATAAATAACCCAATATATTATTAATGTACAGGAAAACCCTACCTGCTAATACAATAAATAATTTACAGAGAGTAAATTAGGTATTTATCAAATTACAGAAATCGGAGGTATCTGAACTCAGATAGGCTCTTTAGGACGAGCTTACACAGTATATATATATATATATATATATGCTTACACAGTATATATATATATATTATTTTATTTTTAAAACACAAGTAAAACTAATTGGTCCAAAAGCGTAACTGTAAATAAGATATATTATAAGAAGACTGTATAGACAACATATATTCCAAGTTCAGGGAAAAAAAAACCCTACCAAAATGAAAGTATACATTGGAGTTTATTAAAAGGAAGAGTTTTATCTCCTTTACACCTCACGGCTATAAACATCATATCCAAAATAAGGCTTTTACAGCCTGTACAAACAATAATATATATGTATACATTACACATTAATCAAGTAAATACCCAAAACCACAGTCTCAGTTTCAGCCAAAGGTCCCATGCTAAACGAAGAGATGAAACTCTTTTAACAGTGATTAGGTTCATTAAACTGAACCAGGGTAACCGCGAGGGTTACAAACCACGAAGGAAAAAACCCATGACTGTCCCTAAAGGACCAACAAGGAGGAAGATGTTGTGGATAAAACCAGGCTTACTAGGAGTAGCCAACCGTTGAAGTCTCGCATCTTCCACTCCAAGGAGAGAAGGACAACCCTGTTAAGAAGGAAAAGCATAATATTAAAAATCTTGCAAACTGCTATTTATTTAAACTTTTTCTTTTGAAAGAAAAACGAAGGATAAACCCTGTACATTACCTTAAAGATTAATTGAAATTTGACCTCTGAAGAACAGCAAAACAACCACCAATATGAGGAAAATGGAACCCTTCATCTACAGCAGAGGAGAAGGAGTTTATCGACATGAAAATCGCCCAGTCATGAAGGAAAACAATAGCATCAAGTGCAACAGCCGTTTAGACTCGGCCTCCTCTACTTTTATTTTCTGTTAAAGACAGTACATGGCATTACAAACCCTTTTGCACAGCAACTCTGAGTCGAAAGGAAACGTTTCACATTACCAAGCTAAAGCGAAGACTCTTCAAAGTAAAGAGCTCAAAACTGATTTTGCAGGGTGACGAAACCCTAAGAATCAACACAGACCTTCGCCCAAACAATAAACTTTTGGTTATATCAATTTTCCTCACAATGCAGTGGACGAACTCACAGGGAGTATAACCAGCAACACGACTGCTAACAGACAGTGCCAGCAACGGATTGGACAGGGAATTTTTTGCAAAGCGGCCAAAGGCCCAAAGGCAGTGGAAGAATGACGAACTAGGGTTCGAGTCAAAACTTTTAAAATGCCAGCACTTGGCTGGAAAGAGCCCACGTAATCCTTTTAATAATTGGCATGCAGTGGGTAGGAACATTATAGTTCCACGAACAAAATCTCCAATGATTTGCAACCCAAATCATATCGTGGAAGTTCTACAAGGTTCGTCACACCATAGGTCAACTACCTGCATTATAATAATCAAACACGTAAACCTTAGAATGATGTTTGGGAAACATTTTTAACATAGAACTTCTCCATTGTTTGACCTAACACTTATACACATGGAATATTATCATGTTTGTTGATGTATTACAAGAATGAATATATTTAATAGTTACCTTGGCATGGTATTTATAGATTAATTTTACTCACAACAATTAACAATTGATCATGCAAAATCACTCACAAAAGAGACTGAAATTGGAGCTGAACACTAAACTGTATTAACTCAGTGTACAATATCCAACCCTGTAACATAATAGGTTGTTGAATAAATAACATACATCAGGGATTTTAATGCATGAGGAGCAATTCAAATCTAGCATAAAGCAGGCTTACTAAAATTAAGCAAATCCCCCATAGGTGCAAAAAGCTGATCCCAAATCTGTCATGGAGCTCACTAATTAGCAAAATGGCTTAGGCAAGCTAAAGAGTTATGGAATGACAACTAATACATTCTTTTACAAGGAGAAAAGAGTGGAGGATGAAGAGGACAAAAAACTAGTTCACCTCACCTAGTCAAACTTTCCCTATTGCTTTAAAACACTGAAAAAGCAAGCAATAAAGCAAAAAAAGCAGAAGGGCACCTAGGAGGCCAGGAATAAAGTAGAATTGATTCCTTGAGGTTTCCCAAGTGCTACATGGGTCAAATTAGGCAAGTTGGACCACTATGGATAGTTAATTGACAACTTGCATAAGGTGGGACACATGAACTAAGCAAATAAGACAAAAATAATTAAATTAATGTCTAAGGTAGTAAATTATGGGTTGATTATTCTAACACCCCCCCTTAAGCCTGACTTATGAGTAATATATCAGAAAATTATAGGGCCTAGAAACAAGGCTTAGTCACCCTTTACATACTGCATGTCCATTCAAACAAGGACAGAGGCAAAACCAACTTGGGAAAATCCTCCCTTAAACATGGACTGTAAAACAAAATTTGGAAATCTTGTCTTCACTCATGCTTCACAGCATGATCAGCAATCCCCAGCAGTGATTTGAGATTGTTGAAGTTATTCTCACAAAATGCTTTGGTGAAGATATCAGCTACTTGTTCTGAAGATGAACAGAAGAGTAGGTGAATGGTGCCATCATGCACAAGCTCTCTGATGTAGTGCATATGGATCTCAATGTGTCTGGTTCTCTGCTTCTGAACTGGATCTTTGCAGATTTGAATGGTACTTTGGTTATCACGGTAGATGGTAGTTGAGTACTCTGATTCGAAACCACACTCTCCAAGTAAACCCTGCAACCATAAACATTGAGTTACTGCATTAACAACTCCTCTATACTCTGCCTCTGTAGATGAGAGTGCAATGGCACTGTGTTTCTTGCTTGACCAGCTGATTGGACCTTCTGCAAGCATGAAAACATATCCTGATGTGGAATTTTTTTCTGTGCTATCACCTTCCCAATCATTGTCAGTAAATCCAATCAAATCAAGATCAGATTTTGCTTTGTAGAAGATCCCATGTGTCCTTGTTCCCTGAACAAAGTTAAGGATCCTTTTGGCTGCTTTCCAATGGATCTCATGAGGTTGATCCATGTATCTAGAAGCCACACTTACTGCATAAGAAATATCAGGTATAGTATGTGTTAGATACAACAAACATCCAATCAATTGCCTATACAGTGTATTATTTACCATAGGTGAAGAATCAGCTCCTTTCAGCTTCACTCCTGAAAGAAAAGGAGTTTTGCTTGCTTTGCAATCCTTCATTTTGAATTTGTTCAGCAATTCCAAGTCATATTTGGACTGGTGCACCTTGATTCTAGATTTGGTTTGAGCAATCTCAAGCCCCAAAAATTGACTTAAGAGCCCCAAATCTGTCATGGAGAAGGCTTGGTTCATAGCTCCTTTTAAGGAAGCAATCTCAGCCTTTGAGCTTCCTGTAATGAGGAGGTCATCAAAATATAACACAATGATCATTAATGAACCATTAAATAACTTCAAATAGACATTTGGATCTTATTTGCATCGAACAAAATTCAGTGATAGCAAGAAGCTATCGATCTTGGCATACCAAGCCCTGGGGGCTTGCTTTAGCCCATACAATGACTTTCTCAACCTGTACACAAGAGAAGGGTTAGTAGAAAAACCTTGAGGCTGCTGCATATATATCTTTTCAATGAGATCTCCATTCAAGAAGGCACATTTTACATCCATGTGATGTACCTCCCATTGCCTTGAGGTTGCAATGGCTAAGGCTAGCCTGATGAAATCCATCTTTGCCACTGGGGAAAAAGTCTCATTGCAATCTATGCCATGAACCTATGAGTAGCCCTTGGCTACCAATCTGGCCTTGTACTTCATTGGTGAACCATCAGCAGAAAATTTGGTCTTATAGACCCACTTACACTGGACTAACTTTCTCCCTGGGGGAAGATCTACTAGCTCCCATGTGTTGCTCTTCTGGAGTGAGCTGAACTCCTCCTTCACGGTTGTTTGCCATCTTGGATATCCTTCTACTTCTTCATATGTTTTAGGATCAGACTCCACCATCAAATATCATTTTTCAGCAAACATAGGATCCTTCATGCACAGACCACTCTCAAATTGAGATCTAGTCCTCCTTGGGTCATTGGGATCCCCAACTAGCTCTCCTGCTGCATGTAGTGTCTTGGCTACCCATTTTGGCCTTGTATGGCTGTTAGGGTATGCAATAAACTCATATCCATCAGAAAAATCAGAATCAGCATTTTCAACAAACTCTTTACTTACTTCCTGAGGTTCAGGTGGAGAAGAGGCTTCTCCAACTTCCAGTGCTGCAAGGGGTTCTTCTTCAAACTGAACACACCTTTCGATGAAGGCTTTGTTTGTGCTCAAATTTATCAGTTTGTACCCTTTTGAATCTTTAGAGTATTCAACAAAAAGACACTCTTGGATTTGGGGCTGCAAATCCTTCCTCTTCTCTGTTGGAATTCTAGCCCAAGCCTTTGAGCCAAAAATCCTGAAATGGGTCACATTTGGCTTGTGCCCACTCCATGCTTCGAAGGGAGTCATGCCATCAAGATGTTTATGAGGCACCCTATTCTGAATATAGGCTGCACAGTTGATAGCTTCGGCCCAGTAATTTGGTGGCAAAGTTTTGGCCTCCATCATGCATGTTGCCATCTCCTTCAGTGATCTGTTCTTCCTCTCAGCAACACCATTTTGCTGTGGTGTGTAAGGGATAGAATGCTGCATCTGAATACCTGCATCTACACAATAGTTAATAAAATCAGATTTGACATATTCACCACCATTTTCAGATCTGAGGGCCTCGAGTTTCCTTCCAGACTGGTTCTCAACCAAAGCCTTAAAGACTTTGAATAGGCCAAAAACTTCAGACTTGTGTTTCAGGAAGTGAACCCAGCAATACCTGGAAAAATCATCAATGAAATTCAATGCATATTTTGCCTAACTCATGGACATATGAGGGAATGGGCCAGCAACATCACTGTGGATCAGCTCGAGGGGTGCAAAGGTTCTCTCATGACTAGCTCTCTCAAATTTATGCTCTGGGTGTTTTCCTAGGATACAACCTTGGCAGACTCCTTTGGAAAATTTTATCTTGGGAAACCCTATGACCATCTCTTTTTCACTAAGATCAGAAATATATTTGTAGTTTAGGTGGCCAAATATTTCATGCCAAAGCTTGCTTGCTTCATTAGCATGAATCAGAAGAGCAGAGGGGTTTGAGTAGGGTAGGAAGTGTGAGAACATGTATACCTTTTGAGCATGATTTGCAACTCCTTTTGCAATGACTCTATCACTTGAGATCTCTGTGATCTCAACTTCGTCAGGGGAGAAGATGAATTTCTTAGGAGACCTAGTGTGGGTCATCTGGTACACTGACAATAGGTTGGAGGCAAGACCAGGCACATACAACACATTGCTGAACTGACCATGATCAAGATCAATCCTCCCTTTTCCCAAACTTTCAGTGAGAGAGTCATCTCCCAGTACTATAGGTGGTCCTTTCGACATGTCAAGTGAGGAGAAGGCCTCCTTGGTCGAAACCATGTGTCTTGAAGCTCCAGAATCAATGATAAAACTAGGTGAGCTTGATGTGCCAGCAACCAATGCATGAACTCTCTCTCTGTCATCTGAACTTGATCCTCCTTCTCTCTTCTTTGAGCTTTCTAGAAGGGAGATGCCATTCTTTTCCAGGAGTTGGGTCAGCATGTCTATTTTCTTCTTCATACAAGAGCTTTCAGTGTGATTTCCCTTATTGCAGTATGTGCACTTGTTCATTTCACCTTTGTTTTTCTTCTTCTGGTAGTTCTTCTTGGAACCTTGTGGCTCCTCCGGGGACTATTTCTTGTCTCTCTTTTGCTCAAGTGGCTTTTTAGCTTTATTTTTGATTTTTTAATCTACCCTCAAATCTCCAGCAATCAGATCTTGATCTTTGGATGGTTTGATGGTGCCCATCATCACTAGCTTATCCTGTTCTTGTGTGAGAGATTCCATGAAATCTACAAGGCTAGGCATCTTCCAAGTTCGAGCTGTCAGTTTTGTGGCATAGAAGGTCGAAATAAACACTGAATAGTCAGGGCCTAGCTTCGAGAGAATGGCCAGGACGAGCTGATCATCCTTCTTTTCGATCCCACATGGTTTTAGCTGCAAAACAAGTGCTTTGAACTTGGAGAAATATAGCTGCAGGGATTCAAAGCTATTTGGACTCAGAGAAATCAGCTCATTTTCGATTTGATGTCCCCTCGTCTCATCTGTCTTTCCAAAAAGATTAGAAATCTTCTCCCATACTTCATTCGGTGATGTCAATCCATCAAGATGGAAAAGAGGTCTCTGGAAATACTCAGACACAGGAGACCATAGGCCTCATCCCTCCTGTTGTGCCATTTTATCTTCTCTGCAGCTGCATTGGGCTCTGCTTCTGTTGCCATAGTCACCCTGTAGAGGCCTTTCGCTCTCAATAGTATCTCCATCTCTGCTTTCCATTCAAAGAAATTGAAGGGAGTCAAGATAGTTTTCTGTGATTGATCCATAGCTTAGAAAATCTGTCCCGACTGTCAGTAGAAGGCTCCCAGTTACTGATGTCGAACCTACAAAACAATTTTGAAGGAGAGAAATCGATCTACAATGGCTCTGATACCATGTGGAAATTGATCCCAGTGATAGATTAATTTTACTCACAACAATTAACAATTGATCATGCAAAATCACTCACAAAAGAGACTGAAATTGGAGCTGAACACTAAACTGTATTAACTCAGTGTACAATAGCCAACCCTGTAACATAATAGGTTGCTGAATAAATAACATACATCAGGGATTCGAATGCATGAGGAGAAATTCGAATCTAGCATAAAGCAGGCTTACTAAAATTAAGCAAATCCCCCATAGGTGCAAAAAGCTAATCCCAAATCTGTCATGGAGCTCACGAATTAGCAAAATGGCTTAGGAAAGATAAAGAGTGATGGAATGGCAACTAATACATGCTTTTACAAGGAGAAAAGAGTGGAGGATGAAGAGGACAAAAACTAGTTCACCTCACCTAGTCAAACTTTCCCTATTGCTTTAAAACACTGAAAAAGTAGGCAATAAAGCAGAAAAAGCAGAAGGGAACCTAGGAGGCCAAGAATAAAGCATAATTGATTCCTTGAGGTTTCCCAAGCACTACATGGGTCAAATTAGGCAAGTTGGACCACTATGGATAGGTGGGACACATGAACTAGGCAAATAAGACAAAAATAATTAAATTAATGTCTAAGATAGTAAACTATGGGCTGATTATTCTAACATTATAAACCGAGTCTCTATACTATATATTGCCCTAGTTCATAAATGAAGGTAAAGGGAATAATAGTAGAAAGACTATAGAATTATAATAATCAAGTTAAATGATCAATTGATCATGATTATAGTTTTACTCTTGACCTTTATGATCATCCCTTGCATTTTAAAATAACAACCCTATCACTAGTTATAGGATCATTTTGTGACAAATAGTCTTTTCGTCAAATTCAATCTCAAAGGTTATGAAAGGTATTATAGAGTCATTATATGATAATTAGCTTTTGTAAGTTAACTTCCTTTGCTTGATGGTATAGTTTTGAAAAATCATAAAGTGGTATTTGAGTAGAGTAAGCCTGGAAATGATCTATAATTTTAGCATCTAATTATTGACCTTGGAATAGGAATAGTTCCCAAACATTACAGATCTTTAAATACTAAAGGAAGACTTTAAAAGTGACTTGTATCAAAGTAGTAAACCTTTTAATTCTTGAATTAAGAAAAGTATAAGTTGGTACTCAACCTCCTTATCATTTTACACTTGCAGCTTCCAATTTAATCATGGCGTGATCCAGTAATTATGAACAATTAAAATTAGATCTGTGACTTTGTGATCCTGCCATACTTACTGTGTTAGTAAAGAAATATTTATCGTATTTTACACTTGCAATTAGTATGAACATCAAATGGTTTAGTACTCCATAGGAATATTAAATCCTTCTTTTATGAAGGAAAAATAACTGTCATCTTTACTAGTAGAATTCAATCAATAAAACCTTAAAAGAAATCACAGTTAATGCTTTACCTCTATAAGCTTGAGAAATCTGACTAGCGTGTATATTCTTCTACTGAATTAATTTTTTTGCAACGAATATTTATTGAATACTTTAGAAATTCGTTAGTAGCACCCAAACATCTTACCTGTATATCTGTAAGAGAAGAAAAACTTCTGCATTAGCTTGGAAGCTAAGTAAGCCCATTTTTTTTTTTATGGCAGTCCCACCTTGTGGTCGCAAGAAGAAAACAAATCAGTAATTGAAAAGAAACTGTTCTATAAAGATAAGCATAAACAAAAGATAAATTCAGATATGAATCTAGTAACATATAACTAATCAAACAATTAGTGACTGCATTTATTGAAGTTATATGCATTTAAAAAATTTAATTTTTTTCGGAAAATTCAGGGTTTTGACATGTGGTATCAAAGCATGGTTCAAATACTAGGCCTTGATGTAAGCCCAACTAGTTTCCGTAGAACAGTAAAATAATTTACTAACCTATATTCTGTTTTATGTAAAGAAACAGAAAATTTCTTTTTCTGAAATTTAACAGGCAGGTATGGAGAAGGTAGGAGAATATGCGCAGGAGGAGTCTCCAAACACAGAGACAAGGCAATTGTCTAGAGAACCTATGTTAGATGAGGTAACTGCTCACTCCTCAGAGCTGATGCAGACTATAAAGGATTTGAATACTGAAATGGAATCAGTCAAGAAGGACAATGAAAGGATTTTGAGGACTCAGGAAGAGTTGAACCAAATTTTGATGGAAAAGTTCTAAACTGAAGGAAGAAGCAAAAGATCAGAATCTAAGGAGGCTAGTCATCAAAGAAAGTCTAAAAAGGTGAAGCTGGTGAAAACTGATAGCAGTTCATCATCTGAAGGGTTCGGTGAGCAACAAAGTTACCACACTACTAGTGACAGTAGTGAGGCTGAGTTGTATGACAGAAAGAAGAAGTACAAACCATATGAAGAGATTTTCGGGGAGTTTAAAAAGATAAAGCCCCCAACTTTCAACGGAGAGACCGAAAAAGGGGAAGAAGCAGAGTCTTGGTTATCCGGGATGAGAAAGTATTTTCATATATACAACTATTCAAATCAGTTGAAGGCAAGAATGGAAATCTATAATCTTTCCGGAAAAGCAGACATATGGTGGCAAGATCTGAAGAGAGTCAAGGGTATCAAAGAAAAAGAAGTTAATTGGAGTACCTTTAAAAGGTACTTCAAGAAGAAATTTATGTCCGAACAATATTATGAAGAAAGAGCTAAAGAATTTTACGAATTGAAGTTAGGTTCGATGACTATGAAGGATTTGAACAGTAAATTCTTAAGCTTGCTTAGGTATGTACCTTACCTAGTAGACAAAAAGCCTACTGTACAGCGCTTTCTTAGTTATCTACCATATCACATCAAAGACAGAATTGAGTATGATAACCCAAAGACTCTGGAGGAATCCATCAGGAAAGCTAATTTCTGTTTTGATCAGAACAAGAAGAAAGAAGGTATAGCCAATTGGAAGGCTAAGAAGAACAACAATCAGCCTGAGTTTAAGAAAAAGGAATTTGTACCCCAGAAGAATTTCAAGAATAATAAGAACAGAAATTATTCTAACAATAAGAATTTCCAGGGAAATAGAAATGGTACTTCCAATAATTTGAATAACTTCAAGGGCAAGGAAGATGCAAATAACCATGGGAATTTCACTAAGAATTTTGAACAAAAGGAGCCTGTTAAGTGTTGGAAATGTAATGGCCTGCACTATGCTTCGGTCTGCCCAAACTGGAAAAAGTCAGTCAGCAATATTCACACTGTGCAGGAGGAAATGACCATTGGAGAATTTGCAAGGACTATGCCCAGAATAAATGCAGCTTTGGAGAACCGCCAAGCTGACTATCAGACTTCCATGGTGGAAGTGCATGGAAGTGGAAGGTATGATTAACCAAACCCCTATAACCATTTTAATTGATCCAGGAGCTAGTCTTAGTTACATTGCACCGCATATAGTGGAAAAATGTAAATTGTCTGTAGATAAATTTGATAATCCCTGGTTAGTTCAATTAGCCACTGGGGCAAAAAGAAAAGTAACCTGCTTTGTGAAAGAATGTGCCTTACTCATGGATGAATTTAAAACTAAAGTTAAGCTTAATGTTTTGCCACTTGGCTCGTATGATTTACTGATTGGCATGGATTGGTTAGAGCAGCATAAGGTAGTTTTAAATTGTTACGATAAAACCTTTACATGCGTAAATAGTAATGAACAACCAGTAAAGGTTAAGGGTATTCCTAGGAAAACTGTAATCAGGCAGATTTCTGCTTTACAACTTAAAAGGGCAGTCAGAAAAGGGTGTAAATCCTATGCTGTAACTATTACAGATGAGGCAAGTAAATATGAAACAGATAAGTTAAAAATAGAAGATATTCCTGTTTTAAATGAATTTATTGATGTGTTCCCAGAGGAAATTCCAGGATTACCTCCTAGGAGGGAACTGGATTTAACTATTGAGCTGGTGCCAGGTGCGGTACCTAGCTCAAAAGCTCTGTATTGAATGAATAGTTTAGAACTTAATGAGCTAAAATCACAGTTAAAAGAATTAATAGATAAGAAGTACATTTGACCCAGTGTATCTCCTTGGGGAGCACCGGTCATCTTTGTCAAAAAGAAAGACGAAACTATGCGATTATGCATAGACTACCATCAACTAAACAAGATGACTATTAAAAACAGATATCCATTGCCCCGCATATATGATCTGTTTGATCATCTACGTGGAGCTACGGTGTTCTCAAAGATAGACCTAAGATCAGGATATCATCAGGTAAGAATTAAAGATGAGGATATCTTCAAGACAGCCTTCAGAACAAGTATGGACATTACGAATTTGTCGTAATGCCATTTGGGCTTACCAATGCCCCAGCTGTCTTTATGTACTTAATGAATAATATAATGCATAAATACTTAGATAAATTTGTTGTCGTGTTTATCGATGACATCTTAATTTACTCTAAAATGGAAGAAGAACATAAAGAACACCTAAGGATAGTTTTACAAGAGCTGAGAGAGCAACAGCTCTTCGCAAAGTTTAGCAAGTGCAACTTCTTTAAGGATGAAATCCAGTACTTAGGTCACATAGTGACTAAGGAAGGGATTTCAGTTGATCCTAAAAAGATTCAGGCAATTGAAGATTGGCCAGTTCCAAAAGACATAACAGATGTTAGGTCATTCATGGGAATTACCGGTTATTACCGGAGATTCATTGAAGGCTTTTCAAAAATAGCTAATCCGATCACTTCTTTGCAAAAGAAATGCAAGAAATTTGATTGGAACTTAAAGTGTGAAGAAAGTTTTAAGAAATTAAAAAACTTATAGACAAGTGCGCCTATTATAAGGATAGCAGATCCTAATAAAGATTTTGTGGTATGCACCAATGCCTGTAATGATGGCTTAGGCGGTGCGCTGACTCAAGATGGGCATGTCATTGCCTATGAGTCCCAGAAATTAAAAAATCATGAAAAGAATTATGCAACTTATGACTTAGAACTTGCTGCTGTTATACATGCCTTAAAAATGTGGCGACATCATTTAATAGGCTGAAAATTTATTTTAATGACTGATAATAAAAGACTGAAATATCTTTTAGATCAGCCCAACTTAAATGCAAGACAAGCAAGGTGGTTAGCCTTCTTGAGTGAATATGATTTTGAAATCCAACACATAAAGGGAAAGGAAAATAAGGTGACTGATGCTTTAAGCAGAAACGCAAAGCTGAACTTTACAGCAACAATCAGTACTTATGCTTCTGATTTAAATGAACAGCTTAATGAAGGGGTAAAACAGGATGAAATCTATCAGAAATTACAAGTTACAGCTAAAGAGGAACCTACAGAAAGTTTAATAAAAGGTTATAGTCTAAATGAAGATGGATTTTTATTATTTAAGGATAAACTATATGTGTCTAATGTGCCTAAGGTTAAGTTGTTGATTCTGGATGAAGTTCATAAAACACCTTACTCAGGACATCCAGGTTACCAAAAGACTGTAACCATGCTAAGAAAAGAATATTTCTGGCCTAATATGAAATATGAAGTAGCTAAATACATAGCTAGATGTTTGGACTATCAACAAGTGAAAACCGAACACCAGCATCTAGCTGGTTTACTGCAACATTTACCTATTCCTAGTTGGAAATGGGAAGTAATCAACTTAGATTTTATTACTGGACTGCCCAAAAATCAAAATCAAAATGATTCTATTATGGTGGTGGTTGACAAGTTAAGTAAAGCAGCACATTTCATTCATGTCAATACTACTTACAAGGCTGCCAATATAGCTGATATATTCTTAAAGCATATTTTTTGGTTACATGGAGTACCGAAGGTTATCATTTTAGACAGGCATCCTAAATTCACAGGGAATTTTTGGAAGTCCTTGTTTAAAGGATTAAATACAACACTGAATTTCAGCACCTCCTTCCATCCTCAAACAGATGGACAGACAGAAAGATTGAATCAGGTGCTGGAGGATTTGTTAAGGATGTATGTTAAAGATCAGCGAGGTAAGTGGGAAGACTACCTGCATCTAGCAGAGTTTGCACATAATAATAACTACCAGTCATCAACTAAGTTTAGTCCATTTGAAATTTTGTATGGACGTAAATGCAACACTCCTATCTCCTGGAATAATCCAGTAGATAGATTGGTGTTAGGACCAGAATTATTGAAGGAAATGGAGATAATTGTAAAACAAGTGCAGGAAAATTTGAAAGTGGCACAGGATCGGAAAAAGAGCCAAGCATATTTGAAAACAAATCCCAAAGAGTTCCAGGTAGGTGAGTACATGTTTATAAAGGTAAGACCAAAGAAAATCTCTCTAAGACTGGGGAGTTGTGCAAAGCTAGCACCACGCTACTATGGTCCATTTGAAATTTTATCTAGAATTGTTCAAGTTGCATATCAGTTAGCGTTACCACCTAATTTGAAAGTGCATAATGTTTTTCATATCTCTGTTTTAAAAAAGTATGTTCATGATACTACTCATGTGCTGGATTGGAATGTTGTACAGGTGGAACCAGAACGAGAAATTTTGGTGGAACCGGACTGTATCTTCGGGAGGAGGGAAATTACTCTGCGGAACTGCACCATTGGACAAGTGAAGGTGCAATGGAAGCACCTTAGTCCTGAAGAGGCTACCTGGGAACTGGAAAGTAAGATACGGGAGGCATACCCGAATCTGTTCCAGGAGGTTGCAGAGGATGAAGAATAAGTAACATCGAGGATGATGTTACATTTTAAGGGGGTGTGTATGTCACATACCCCAATTTTGTAAAATAATGTTAATTATTTTAATTACATTTCCTAAGACATTATGTTAAATTTAATGTAAAGTAAGAACTGATGACTCAGCAGAGTCAAAAGAAGTGGACTGTAATTCTGAATATTTTATTATTAATAAATAAAAAGTGGAGACAACAGCATTGGGAGAGTTGTTAACAAGAGGTTACTGGTCAAATTCGTGGAAGGAACTAGGTGGAGGGAAAAAGACAAGTGGTGGCATCCTCAAACACTTCCTATGTTGCAGGTGGAAACTTCCCTACATTTGGGGTCATGATCCCCCAAGAAAGTGGGATCAGAGCAGGTGGCTCAATAAATGACAACTAACCCAAAAAGACCTAGGCAATCTTTTAAAAGTACCCAATGAATAGAGCTGAGGTGGCTCAGATATTTTCCAGAGAAGTATCATTCAGGAGGAATGTTATTCAGGAAATTCATTGGGGAAAAGGGAAAACAGTAAGGAAGGTGTGTTGAGAGAAATTCTGTAGTAACTTGGTCTGTTACAGCTGGTTAGCTGGGAGAACTTACTGATAAGTTCAGATTTTGTACTGAGTCTGAACACTAGTATTTGACTATTGTTGCACCTAGTTCCAGCCAGGGAGACCAGAGCAAGCTCGGGGGTCCTGAGGAGTCACTGTTTGAGTTCTCTACAGGAATTGGTAGGGAGGAACGGCCTCCCATTGCTGTTGTTGTCCTAGTTCAAACAGGTTCTGTCGCCTAACTGTCTTTGTTTTAATAACTGTGAATGGCTGAATGTTATGTTTGTGGTTTATGATATAAATATTTAGCTGGTTTAGTGATGTAAATGTTTTTAGTTTATCAGTAATAGAATCTTGTGATGAAAAATAAGAACCCACTGTGTTTTTCCTCATCTCAGGTTTACCAGACCGTACTCCAGCACAGGGGAGAAATTATAAATAAAGATGGTATGATGAAAATATAAAATAGAATGTTAATGGAGTTACAGAGCATTTTCTTTGTATGGTTTTTCCCGGAGAATTATCTTTTATTTCAGGAGTAGTATTAACCTGTGTCGAAAATTGTTAAGTCTTTTAGAAAAAGAGAAATGATGATATTGTTTACTGACAATAGTACGAATGTATAGATAAAACAGTTCCTGATACTATAGTTACTTACTTATTTGCACATTTGAGTAACAAAGAAGAGAATAATAGTCCACTAGAGTAGGGTTAGGTTAGATAAACATGCTTAACAGTCTACTTTTTTACAGTTTAAACTACTGCAAGTATAATATTTAGTTGAAAGAAGATTAGCTAGAATCTCTAATTACTTCTACAGGTACTTTGGTTTTTAGCAGAATTTACTTTTGGGAAAAGTAATATATATTTCCTTTATTCATTTCTGAATCACTTAGTTAAGCTTAAAGTAAAGACATACAACTGCTAATCTTTACTATTTCAAATGTTAACAGTGCAGGATATAGTTAGTTCCTTTTTATTCATTTATAAATATTAAATTGTAGCATAAACCAGACAGTATAGAATACAGAGAATATGTTTACAAATTATTTAATACAGTAAGTTTGAGAACACATTAACAATAGGTTATTTTATTCTATTAGTATGAATAAACAGAGAACAAATTACTATTACCCTATATACTTATAAAAGAACCTAAGCAGAACTAGTAACAAAAATAATAAGTATTCCAAGTAAGGTAACATTGTTATTATAATAAGTAATAATTACTATCCTATTATTTACTTTATAAAAATAGTGTTATTAGGAATCATAGTAATGACTTAACCTATTATTGTTAAACAGAAATATAATACAGAACCTGTACCCAAGGTTACACTGACAGTTACATAAAGAATTTCATTAAAACATTAAGACTTT
>LPNX010334944.1:251571-264337 GCA_001517045.1 Pseudotsuga menziesii | reverse complement strand
GAGTAAGAGACAAGTATAAGCAAGTCTTATATTAAATTTACCATATAAGTCTTTAATTAGCACAATCAACTAACATTTGACATGTTGGATTGTTTTAATATTCTTATCACTCCTTACCAATGTGATTGCAAGGCACTGAAGACAATTTTTCAACTTTCCAATTGTTCACCACCCTCATCTATCATATATATAAATGGCAGAGAGAGCCTTTTCATTAATCATATCAAACACATCATGTATTCAAAAAGAACTATCAATCTATGCTCATTACTTCGACAAGTAGTTTTGGCATACTTCCCGAGTGCATAGCCCTTGCACAGTCATGTCTTCTTCATCTTGAAGTTCAACTATCCCTACACCATGTCCTTCAAAAGAGGTAATGCTCCATAATGTAGGTGAACAAATCTCTCGTGTCAAAGCCTGCACAAGTTGTTAGTATCATGCACTAAATCTCTATGTTTGATTGTTTTAGCAAGTAATTTGTACAAGCCACCCTATTGCACAACTTTGGCAACTACTCGGCCAAGATCATGGCTATTATCTTTGACTACAACTTGTTGATGATCAAACTCATCCACATGTCTAAGTTTTCTCATGGCTAAAACTAAAAAAAGATTCATTGTTAAATCAAGAACCTAAAATACATCATCTAGCTCAAGAACATCACCACTTGATCGCGCATGTTGAATGAGATAGATCCCACTCCAATAACCTGATAAGTGGCATCATTTCCTAACTCCACCTATATTTCATCCTCTCATTCTTGAACTCTGTTGAAGGTCATGTGTCCACATACCACACTCCATTGAGTATGTGTCCACATCCTCTCATTTATGAAAAATTCAACAAACTAGAAATTGCGTCATTCAGGCAGACAATATTATGATTGGAGATAATCAAAGCCACAGCCAAGAAATTCTAGGTAAAATATAAAATCATTTAAACATAACCAGGGTTTGCATACCTGATATTTGTAATTTATTGCGATTCCAATGGAGAATCCTTACAAGACGAGTGCCGAGGATTCAATAAATAAAATCAAGGTTTGCAAAGTTTCTCTTCTTTAAATATCCAGTATAAACCGTCGAATTCCTGCAAAATGCACATGGACAGAGTTAGAGAATACAAAGGGATATAGTTTGACTAACCCAAGACATACAATTAAGTTTCACCCACCTCAAGTTTCACTCACCCAAGCCACCCAGCCACATTCTCTCATGAAGGTAGCAGATTCTTTTCTTATAAACCAACGCCAACACTTTAGAATCTCCATCAATCTAATCTTCCTAAATTTCCTAAGTCACCCGAGTTTTGGAATCCAGACTTAGACTAACTACAAGTTTCTTCTTAGAGTCCCAGTAAATAGTTCGACCGCAATATTCCCTATGAATTGAGCTCTGGATCTGCAAGCCCTTCAAACTTTGCATTCAAGCAAATGGAAAATATTCGTAACCAATCTTCTTTAATTATCCATTATAAACCGTTGAATTCCTGTAAAATGCATATGGACGGAGTCGGAGAAGCATCAGGAACTCGATTCAAACATTGAGAGCCTCATCATCTTTCCCATTCAGAGCATACCCTGCATTCATATTGCTCCACAAAACCACATTCCATTCAGGCATATTGTCAAACACTTTCCTTGCATCCTTAAGAACATGAACAACAAACATGTTATCCCCACATCCTTTGAGGACTACAATGAATAACAACAACACCATGCAGTGATCAATTACCCCTAAAGGTGAAATGACAAGCAAACACAGGCATGAAGACTTCAATATCTGTTATGAAACAGACTATCCAGTGGGTTTGGTTATTCAAAAACGAGGCGTGCTGCTGATGGTTGATTGAATGTGGGATATCACAGAACAAGCCAAAATTAGAACCAACCAACACCTACCAATAATAACGTCAAATTCTATTTGATTATAATTTTTTTTTAGAACGAGGAAGGATTGGGAGACTACCATAAGGAGGGTGAGTAAGCGACACCAACAAAAAAAAATAGGAGAAGAGGCGTATAGAACAAGCTACCAATCAAACATAGGTATGGTAGCATTAAAATCTCTCATTACCTTTTTCCTTTTCCTTGAGGGGAGCATGAAAGGGAAAGTAATTGAGGTGGGTAGAGAGCTGTTGGGTTAAGAGTTGATTCTTGTTGCAAATGTAAATAGATTTTTTTTGTTTTTTTATATTATTTTTTGTTTTATTTTTATTTTTTTTTATATAAATTATATAGATTTTTTTTGTTTTTTATTTTTTATTTTTATTATTTTATTATTTAAATTATATAGACTTTTTTTGTTTTTTTTATTATATAATTTTGTTTTATTTTTATTATTTTATTATATAAATTATGTTAATTGGTTATATATTATATTTTTTTAATAATTATCATATAAGTTGTTCAGTTTTATAAATGGAGTAGCCTACGGAGTCAACGATTTAGCTTGGAAGTCGATCATCGTCGCCACTTTTCAGCCAAATCAATGACTATGATTGATACTCTTCAGGACGACGACCAACAATAGCCACAGATGAGGGCCCTACATCCCCTCAAGAACCGACCATTTGAATGTGCCTCCTGCACATAGACTTACCAAATGCATCCAATGCATGGCAAGAAAAAGCACGTCAACTTCGGATCTGTGGGTTGAAGGTATTGAAGTTGACACGTGCTCTATAATGACATCTGCAATAAGTAAACCTCCTTGCAAAGTTTAGTCACTTCTTCTAATGTCTACTTCAGTTTTCCTTTGGAGCATGTGAGGAATGTCGATGTGCAAAAATCAGTGACCTTTGCAAATAGTGGCATTGCAGGAGGGTGTTCATGCTTTTCCTAGACTAAAATATCAAAATGCATATGGTTATGAGTGCATAGGCTAGAGATGGTTATAATTGCAAATGTAAAGTGGAAGCAGTAACTTTGGCAGCATTGAGACTTGTAAAAATCCATAACAACCGGTTATTGATTGGAGTAATGAACACGATCTAAGCGACAAGAACCATACATTTGAAGTGATTCGACTAGTCACTGTGAGATACTGGACCGACATATCATCTAAAAAAATAGTGTATCGAGTGCAAAAATAGGGGATTACTAGCTGGGGTCGAACGATACCTTCAACTCACAAATTCGAAGTTGATGTGTTTTTTTGGCCATGCATTGGATGCATTTGTTAAGTCTACATGGATGAGGCACATTCGAATGGTTGGTTCTCAAGGGGATGTAGGGCTATGATGCTTCTAGCTAGGTATCGATATGGTACTAGTTCTAGTACCTAATTCGTAATTGACATAGGAACCTAATTTTCCTTTGGAACGTGATTAACTGGGTTTGCTTCAATGGTGCAGTAGGGATAAATATGGTCAAGAGAAAATTCATGCAATTGCTTTGTTAGATCTCTGAAGATCGAGGTGCATGGTGCCGATATTACTAATAGAAGGCAGACAATTTACAAATTTTACACTTCATTGTCAAATTTGTAATTTTCCATGACACAATTAAAAATGACTAACATAAATGACTAATTCATATTCTTCTAGTTAGTTATTTTTTATGCCGTGACTAAATTAGTCGTTTATGTTAGTCATTTTTAACTCTGTCACTTATTATGTAGTCATATTTGTTAACTAGTGACTAAATTAGTCATTAATTTTAGTCGTTTATAGTTGGGTCACTCAAAATTGCTCATATTTAGTAGTAAATCACTTGAAAAACCTGTGGTGACTAGAATTTTTAGTCACCTAGTAGCTAATTCCTCATTTTGTACTAGTGTCAAGTCAATTATCGAGGTATTTTTGGATGACCTCGCTACTCATTCTCGCATGAGAATGTGTCATCCCTATCACTTGAGATTGGTTATCGAAAGATGTCGGCACTATTTGGTTAGACTAAATCCTCATAAGTGCATCTTTTTTGTGAAATCGGGGCATTTGTTAGGATTCATCATTTTTAAAGAGGGTATAAGAGTCGACCCTTTGAAGGTTGAGGCAATACTTCAGTTGTCTCCCTTGAAGAATATTCGTCATCTTCAGTGTTTGCAAGGCATGGCAAACTTCTTACGAAGATTTGTTGTCAACTTTGCCAATTTGACTAGAGGCTTCATGCGTCTCTTGAAGAAGGACACCCCCTTTTACTGGGATCAGTGAGCCCAGGAATCCTTCGATGAACTCAATCAAGCCCTAGCATCGGCGCCAGTGATTAGTCCTCCGGATTATAGCCGTGATTTCCTATTATATGTGGCCGCATCCTTAGAGACGATTGGTATGGTTTTGGTTCAAGAGGATGAGGAGCTCCAAGAGCATGTCATATATTATTTGAGCCGAAACCTTATTAACGCAGATATTCATTATTGTCATGTCGAGAAGCTTGCTTTAGATACCATACATGCGATTCAGCGGTTGAGACATTATATTCTCATTCTCCAGACCTTGGTTGTGGCCCATGTCAATCCATTTCAATTCTCCCTCACTCGAAGGATGATTGGGGGAAAATATAATAAATGGATTGTCATTCTGCAAGAATTTGATCTTGAGTTTGTTTTGGCAAAATCGAAGAATTCTTTAATTTTTGTAGAGCTTATATCGGATTTCCCGAGCGAGGCTGAGGAGTTGGTTTGTGAGGATACGTTTGTCGATGAACACATATTCTTAATCTCAACATTATACCCATGGTATGGGGATATCATAATATATTTACAAACACTGAAGACCCCTACTCACCTCTCGCGAGATGAATGATGATGATTACGTCATGACTCTAAGAACTACCTCATAGTGGACAATACTTTGTACCGTTGTGGGGTAGATTCCATTTTACAATGTTTTTTAACTCATGAATAGGCTAAGGTAGTGCTGAATGATTTCCATGGAGGGGCGTGTGGTGGTCATTTATCTGGGCTTTCTACAACTCAAAATATTTTAAGAGTAGGTTATTTCTGGCTGTCAATCTTTAAGGATTGTGTTGATGCAGTCAAGAGGTGCCACCCTTGCCAGGTGTTCACATGTAATATGCGCTCGAAACCTGCCCCATTACATCCCATTATCACCGCCGATCCCTTCACTAAGTGGGGGCTCGATTTTATGGATTGCAACCCAGCTTCGGCTGGGGGCACCATCACATTATAGTGGCTGTTGATTATTTCATGAAATGAGCACAGGCTATGCTTACAGTAAAATTTGATGGTGAGATAGCCGCTCACTTTGTGTTCAACCAAATTATTGCTCGGTTTGGGATTCCAAAAGAGCTTTTCACTGACCATGGCTCGCACTTTCAGAACCGTATGATGGAAGAGTTAGCATCCAGGTTAGGGTATAAGCAAGAGCATTCATCTTCTTACTACCCCCAAGCAAATGGACAAGTAGAGGCAGTGAATAAATCACTCAAATCTATTCCCCAACAAACCATCGCACAAAGCAAGAATACTTGGCACATCATGTTATATCCTGCTTTGTGGGGATATAGAACCTCTGTTAAGACTGCTATTGGTTTTACTCCATATCAGCTTGTACATGGAGTGGAGTCAATATTTCCGGTTGAATGTGAAATTCCTTCGTTGAAGCTAGCTATGGAACTCTTACCGGACACTTCCCCATTGGAGGAGCGTTTGGTTCACCTTGAGCAACTTGATGAGCAGCGTCGGGATGCCTTGGTGGCTCTAGAAGTCAATAAACATCGCGTTAAGGTCCAGTACGATAATTTTGTCCATCCAAGGGCGTTTAGTGAAGGGTATTTAGTCATTTTGTGGGATCAACCGAAAGAACCCTTGGGGGAAAGGAAATTTAATCCTATGTGACGTGGTCCTTACGTGGTCAAGCATGTGTTAAAGAAGGGTGCGTATGAGTTATTGGATTGCGAAGGAACAACTTTGGCAGAGCCTAGACATGGGCTCTATATCAAAAAATACTATGCATGATCTTTAGCCAAGGCTGCTTGTTGTATATTATTGTACAACTTTTCATAGTTAGGTCTTTTTCTTATCGTGATCAAGTTTGTGATTAGTTTCCATTTCTTCTGGTAGATGTCAATGGAATCTTCCACCTACATAGGATTTGCGGATGGTGCAAGCCATCACACTCAACACTCAGCCTCTGCTGCTTGGGTGATTTATACTCCTATGGGTCAGGTACTGTCTTCAAGAAGTGTATGTCTATGGCCATCTTCCAACGATGTTGTTGAATATAGAACCGTTATTGAGCTTCTACGAGATGCCATTTTACATGGCGTTCTATCTCTTGAGGTACGTCTTGATTCGGAGTTAGTAGTGTCACAGCTCAATGGTTTGTACCATGTTAGAGATCTGACGTTATTGAGAAGGTTCTTACATGTGAGATTGTTAGAACAACAATTTGACAATATAACATATATACACATTCCAAGAAATAATAATCAAGTTGCTAACTCATATGCTAACTACGTGTTAGATTGGCATTTGTTTCATTCACAATAAATTAATCTCAAACACAATTTTTACACATGTAAATAAATAGATCGATCACCATAAAACTTTTTATATATACATAAAAAATGTGATAATACATAGTGTCATTATACAAAATTGGGGCTTTTAAGCCACCATCATATAATACACGGTCATACAAAATGTATACACTCCTAGGTGTCTATTCCTATGGAGGAGGAGGAGGGTTGTGATCATGAAAGGTCACTACGGCTCTAGCCAGCCATTGGAATAAACACACCCATGCATGTGGTACACCCACCACCTGCCGCTGCATGGCCTCAGGCAAGTCCTCGACTTGTGCCATGGGAACTCTATGTGTCAATCTCACGAAGTTGGTATGAATGCTCTGAAGAGTTCGCTCCGCATCCACACCTGTGATTTCATCTCCTCTTCCCCTCCATCTATGACGAGGGAATCCCTCTGGCCACCATGGTCCCACATCTGCACACAAATAGTAGATGTCACTATGTATCATCACCCAAAAATATGTCTTTTTGATTTCACATAATCAAGAAAATACAAAAAAAATTAAATAACTCAAAAATTTAAAAAGAGAGGGTCGAGATTCGTTACCTATATCACCATATGCAGATCCTGGTGGTAACGACATGTCTCGGTCGCCCTGGAAATCTATCCCTGCATAGGGATAGTCATTAATGGAAACTATCTGTCATCGCCACCATAGAAAGAAGTTAGCTGGACATGGGTTGGCCACCCTACCACCCCCCAGTCTGTGCATAGCATCTGCCCAACGTTGTTGGGCTGGATCTCAAACCCCGTGAAGAGGAACATCCACTGTGGGGCTCAATCCTCGAACATGGTCGAAGAAAAATGTGCTCAAGATACTACTGAACTTGAAGTTCCGCACCCTTCCTACCTTACACTCACTGAGCTAGTGTTTCATGTTGCTCAACAGTGTAGCACTCCAGTCGTAGATCATGGGTCTCATGCACTCCACTGCATAGAACATCAGAGGCTGCGAGGCCTGGTGGAGTGATGCTAAGCCTTCTATCCTACCCAGCGTCAGTAATATGGCCTTTAGGCCCATCACTTGTATAGAATTGGTAGGGACTTGACTCCCCACCTTCTCGGTGTCTGCATAACAGTACACTGCAATGTACTCGTCGATAGTTAGGCCACCTCCTAGCCCACCACGAGAACGAAGGTTCACCACTTCCCCTCATCTAGAAAGCCCTGTGATAAAGTATATGTCCTCCACCTCTATGGTGAGGGACATCCCATCGATATGGAAGGACTTCGAGTCAGGATCCCAAGAATCTACCAGCATCTGTAACAATCTTGGTTTGGCCCTCAAACCACAAAGACACCAAAACTTGTAGATTCTGCATGCATGTAGAGCTTGTTGAGCCATTAAGTCAGCCCTTACTGCTTCCTCTACTTCACTATGCTCACGCTCTCTCCACTCTAGGACCATCCTGCACAAGAAATTGCAAATTTGCCCATTAGTTTATTGAAAAAACCATATGCACGGCCTCATATGTGACTGTTTTGAAAACAGCCGCGTATGTACGTGGGTTTGAGGCCATTTTCCATGTATATCTAGCCTTATACGCGGAAAAAACCTCGATTTCTGTGTGGGCCACAGCACTCATTTTGGGTTGGCCCAAAAACCTTATTTGACCATGAAAATTCATAAAAATTGTATCAAAATGCAAGAGGAGAGCATGAGCAAATACCTGGAAGAAACGATAGTGAATTTTGCCGGCTGGATCTCCTGGAATTCGCTGTTGAAAATTAGAGCTCAAATGGGTAAAAGTTTCAAATGATTTATAATATTTTGAAATTTTTACTATTTATAGAAATTTTTCAAATATTTGAAAATTTTTACCCCCTTTCCTATAGTTTCGACATTTTCTAACCATTTTGGACCATTTTTGACATAATTCGTGATGTATAAGACCTTTTTCAATGTCATTTCAACCATTGGATTGACCTGTTCATGCCGATCTCAGGTACCATGTCTAAACTGGCATATAGGTTAGGTTTCATCACCGTTTGCATTTTGCATAACCTTATGACCATCTCATCATGACCTTAGGTACGAACCCACTCTATTATGTCATGAAACCTTCTTCCTGCTTTAGAAGTGGTATGATATGAGTGGTAGAGCTTTAGCATACATGGGTACCCTAGTTAGCACCTTATTTGCATTTGGTTCCCATTTTGACATTTTTTCTTTTAGGGTGTGGGAGTCCATTGTATAGTACTACCATGACATTTCGCAAGGGCCTCATACTCCTCTTGATCTTTTGCTGGCCTATTTCCCTCAGGACTCCCTCATGTCAAGTTGTGAATGCATTATCATGAGCTTTTCCTGCCTTATTGAGCTTTATGCCGGCTCCCCTAACATTGTGTTTCATCCATATAGCCTGAGTTTGTCTCATGTCTAGCCATGCAGAGCCATTTTTTATATCCTTCGCAGCTTGATTTCCTTTTTACCGGGAGGGGATTTTCCCCCGAGTGTCGATATCCTACACATGTATCATTGCATTGAGCATAGGTATGTTCCACTGCTTGGAACTAGTTTGTTTTCCCTTATGACACTCATCTCCTTCTAGTTTGTAACTATAAAGCTATTTTATTCTTTTTTCAAGTTTTTTAAATAACTGAAAAAGTCCAAAAAAATTAAAAAACCAAAAATCCGGACAAGGAAAGATGTTATCTGTGGCAGCTGTCGAGTGGTGTCGCCTTCAAACATAGCACTATATATCACATCCATTGGTTGGGTTATAGTTTGACTTTAGGAGTTGTACTTGTTTATCTGAGTTTATCTCCACTGACAGGTTAAGCCTCCAGTCCCTATTGAGCCTCTGTTGATGCCTCCTGTGTCACAGAGATGTCCCAGTTTGTATATCGAGTCTATGCTACCTTCATTCAGTCGCCATATGCGATTATGCTCTTGTTCGAAGGAAGTTGAAGCCTAAGTCGGCCATTCCTCAGTTATCTTGACTTTGCATGTCAGCCATTCACGGTACAGTTCCTGGTTCATGCACCTTATGATCGAGTCCTTCCACATTATACACCTTTGCTGAGTACCTCGTGTTGGATGATGGGGGATGCCTTAATGCCCTACTTCCAGCGGATTTCATCCCATCAACTTCAGATCATTTATTTTGGGATTGGAATCTAGAGTCCTTTTGAGTGCCTTGAGACTTGCAGTCATCAGTGGCAGGTTCTTTCACCATCGGTAGTTCTTGGGAATACATCAATGTCCCCTGATCGATGAATCCTCTCAAGTGTTCGACCTCAACACATTTATTCACACTTGTTAGTTTGCACTCTAGTACCTTGATTCCCATTTTCATTATCGGTGGGTGATCTTGCGTCTGTTAACGGTATACATTAATGACCGGTAATCAGACGATGGACTACTATGTTCGACCTTGACACCTCTATTCACATAGTAGGACATGTACTCGTAGCGGTTTGTGTAGAATAATTTCCAGATTGGTGGCATATCTTATATGCTACCTCCTTGATCATGCCAGTGTTCATGAGATTTCAGCTCTTATGACTTGATTCTAGTATATGTTAGATATTTCCAGCCACTATGGAGATCTTGATCTATTATATCTTCAGCCATTATGGATATCATGGTCCTATGTATATCTTCATCATGGAGATTCTTATCTATGTATATTGTACGTGGCTATGACCACATATGTGAGATTATGTATCATGCCTATTCATGGACATTGTACTCTTATGTATCAGGGACTGTTATATGTATTTGCAGTTATATGCAGAGTTGTATTATTGTACTATGCTGATTGGGTGGCTGGTCTTCCATTTGGATCCTTCAGCACTCCACTTCTGGGATGGACTTATAATGTATTTCGGCCATCGTATGACCCCTCTGACCTCACACATTAGGGGGCATCTGTTGTAGCTGATTTCACCACTCCAAGTGAATCACACTTTGTATGGACTTCCCCTATCCTGCTGCATACTCCTTAGACCCCATGGACCATTTTTTGTCCTTTGATGTTTCCTTGATCATCCCTAAAAACATATGAAAAATGATACATGCGACTTTTAAACCTATAAGCGCGTATATACGCGGGTTTGACCACTAAAAACGCATACATCGGGATGTGTGCTTAATCCAAATCCTTTTGGATTTTTCCTTGACATGGATCTGACTCATTTGACTCCTGGCCTTCCCTATGCCTTGAGATCGCTCGCATTCGACCTTTCATTACCCCTTTGAAAAGCTATATAAGGAACCCTTTGGTACAGGGTGAATCCGCGGACCTGGGTAACACTTTTTGGCAAGAGAATTTCGGCAAAAACAGAAAAATGCACCTCGGTTGAGGGTTTAACAAGCCCTCGACCGAGGTCTTAATATCTCGACCGAGGTTTTATCAAGCCCTCGACTGAGGTTTTGTTCATCCCTCAACCGAGGTATTTAAATACCTCGGTCGATGGTTTTGTTTGGTCGAGGGGTTTACAAACCCTTGGTCGAGGTTTCGTTAAGACCTCGACTGAGGTATTTAATTACCTCAGTCGAGGTTCATACCTCGGTCGAGGGCTTAAGAAAATAGACTTAGCCCACATTCAAACAAATGAAAAATTTTCTGTGCCTTGCAGAGGTGTACACCCTGCCATTCCTAGCACATAACTGAGCAGAGTTGATACCAATAAATTCACCAACGAATCTTCTATCCATTTAGGTATCATACACGCATTTTGGAATTCATATGAAATTTATTTTTTAATTACTTCTAAAACTTATACTTAGAAAACCACACTACAACTTCGAAGCAGCTCAAAGAAAAATCCACAGAGTTAAAAATACATAGCCAAAAAATTCTTTAAAATGCACACATCACATATCGACGTGTCCTCTTCAAAAGGGTATCTTTGGTTTTTCAATTTTTGAAAAAATAGAAAAAATTGCTTTACGTGGACAAATATGTGTTAAAAACGATGTTGAAATCGAATGTGGTCACTTTCGAAAAATAATAAATAATTGTATAATGCGAAAAAAATTAACAAAAAAATATGCACATCACACTGCATTTTATGTAGATCATGCTCATATATATATATATTTTAAATTATTAATGCAAGATTGAATTACTCTATGTGGACACGAGCCACTTATTAGCTTCTTCAAATATTTAAGGTCACACAGTTCATTAAATGAAAAAATTCACACATTAAATAACATCGGAATATTTTTTTTAAAATATAACTATGAAGCCAACATAATATTCTACAATTTGTTTTTTTACTGCAAGTCAAAATTCACATGGCATTATGCGTTTTGAGGGCTTCTATCTAGCACATGAGTAAAAAATCAGGTTTTCATCGCCAAATTTGGCCGAAAAGTATTACCCATCTTCATGGAATCACCCTACATTGAAGGCATAAGAGAGAATTGAGAGCAAAGAAACTATATTCTATTGTTGCTGGAACTTATGCTTGAGTCTGCATCCCTTTGTCCCTTGGAGCACTAGTGTGTTCTTCCCAAGCTTTCCTTTTTCTTGTGAGCTTACTATCGAGAGATGGAGGATTGAGGTGGTAGAGGCCCAAGTGGGGGATTCAATTTCTCTGGTTTGCTGACATGCCGTCAAAGGTTGTATCTTGTAATCTCTGATTTATATTAATAGAAATATCTTTTCCTGTTCAATAATGTGTGTTTGAATGAATGTTATCCATGGGATTATGTCAAATGCTTGTACATTATTGATTATATATGCTAGAATAGATCTAACACCATGATAAATAGAATGCTTGTATTATTTACTTGTTGTTGAGGAAGTAATCTATCAATTCAAGTTGAAGATTGGAAAGCTCAACGGAGATCTACTTCAACCATTCGGAATAAGGTATGAGATCTGATCCTTTAGTGTTAGACATATAATTTCTATTGCATAGTGGAAAGGATTGATTTCTAGAGTCAATTTGTCTGTTGTGGTACCCCAAGCCGTAGGAATTTCTCTCCATAACAATTGTATTCCTATGCTCAAAGAGCTTGGTGAGAAGCATCCCGAGCTCACTATAATTTTGACAAGTTAAAAGGCTAGGAAGGTCGGTATTGCAACAAAGATTGTGAAACTGAGATCTAATGTAGGCGTACGTAGGACACTCTAAGAGAAAGTGGTTTTCATCTTCAATGTTCCTATTCTCACAGAGATGAAAGATTATTTCCACCTATGGTGTTTTAGGAACTGTCCAACAACTTGTTTCACTATGGAGCTAATGAAAGTTCGTTCTTATCTTGGCTCTATTAATTTTTTTCTTTGAACTTGTTAATACAGAGATATGCTTTT
>LPNX010334944.1:237390-251520 GCA_001517045.1 Pseudotsuga menziesii | reverse complement strand
TATCATAATTTTCTTTTAGCCTCTAAATATTTCTCACAAATAATATGCTAATAAGGGGTGATAACCGAACCATTTTTTGGTGGCTACTACCATCTTGATTTTTTTATTTAGCTATTGGTGATGAAGTGTGGCTCGTAGACTATTCGAAGGTTTTCCTCACTGACAAAACAAATATTATCCTCCCCTTCCTCATTGAAAGTTCAAAATGAAATTTTTCCTAGTATCGCGGGCTATTTTGTACCAAAAAGTAGTTTCTTCAAAATACTCTGGATAGAGTAGTCGAGGGAAATTAAGAAGTGTTGTTAGATACTTCTTTAACTGAAGTTTTCAATTGAGGATACAATGTCACACATAGGTATTAGGGAATACTCTATACTTTGCGAGGTACCCTCTAGTAGTCATTACTCCTCTGTGGTCGCATAATTTAAGGAAAATGTTCTCAATCCGACTTACTTGACTTCAACAGGTTTACTTCGGCAGACTTACTCAGCAGTTTTACTTTGACTGATTTACTAGACAAGTTTACTTCCACTGATTTAGTCTCAACAGGTTTACTTCGACTAACTGACTTTGACTTAACCACTTTTAGCCAAAGTTCATAAATGGTGTTTTTTAGTCTAAAGACTTAAGAAATCAACAATATTTTTCACCGACCGGTAACATGAAGTAAAAATCGACACAACAACAATTTGACAGAATTACAAAATCATATAACCAAACATTAAGAAGACTTGTGTCGACCACTTTGTTGTAAAACCTGAAACTTTTACTTGGTGAAATGTTTATGGATTCTTTGATCTTTCACTGAAACTGTAAAACACATATTTCATTAAATTTGTAATTATTTAGTGGATCTAGAATTTAGAACTTCCACTAGATTGAGTTCTTTCAAGATTAGGAAAGTCATAGACTTTTAATCCTTACATAATGTCTAGTAATATTATTTATATTTTGTATTTAATGTTATGTTGATTAAATTATTTTATGACATAATACCAACATTGTATTTGTTACTGCAACAATTAGAAATATTGTCGTAGTAATTATTTGTGTCTTTGTTGAGTATGTTGTTTTATTTTTGGAAGTTCGCACCACTTATAATCAATACAGGAAAATATTTTATGACTTTAAAGTCTAAGTTTTAACCTTGTAATGATTAAAATAAATTATGAATTCAAATAGCAACATAATTTATTATTATTGTTGTTGGTAGTGGTAGTGGTAGTATATTAAAAACTAAGTTGATGAATGTTTACTTTATGAATTATAAATTAACGTGAGAAATTTATTACCTATAAATTTATTTAATGATATTGATGTTAGTAAAGCCTCCCATATTTATTAATATTATTTATTTTAACAATCAAAATTAATTATGAACTAGAATAGCATTAGTGCAGTAGAGTTTGATTTTTTTAATATACAAGAGGAAAGGGGGAAAACCAACTTAACTAATTATTGCAAGTGTTCATTAATTATTTATGAAGTATTTGAACAATGTGTTTAATTGAAAAGAGCATATTTCTATTGAAAATATAGAAATCTTACAATATTTATATTATCATGTCTTAATTTATGTTAGGGCACGGAGGAATCAAACCACCATTGTCTTGCTTGGAATGCAGGTGCTCTTCCATTGAGCTACCACCCTTTACACATTTCTAATCCTCTGTGACAAAGCAAAATGATGTTTTATTCAGAGAGGAAGTCTAGAAGATGTTTTAAAGTTCATTTTTGAATATGATTATGCACATTTGATATAGTGACATCTTGAGTTTATGTAAAAAACAAATTGAAAAGTTAAAAATTGAATGGTGTTATCTAATTCACATAAAGTACCATCACATGAATTAACATAGAAGTTGAACCAAAATTTTCATATTAGTAAATAATATAAAATTCATCAAAAAAAGGCTTGAAGAGAATATTTGATATACAACAAACAATTAAAAGTGTTTCTTCTTGTATATTAATAACTAGTTCAAAGAGAAAATTACATTCATGAATCATCTCCCCATAATATCCTTATATTCAGTCAAGCAAATCAATTACAACTTGTACACCACATTTATTTATTGTGGTCTTCTTGCAATCTTCTTTCTTTTGCATCCATGCAAAAACCATGGTATTCACTGGAATAGATCCAAGTCATGTGTCATCAAGGTTTGGTACGCAATATTGTTTTAAAATTTTCCTTTGTATTTCCCTGAACTAGGCTTCCATCAATCAACCTTTACATGAAGAGTCTCACTTCCATCATTCTGGAAGATATATGAGGTGGTTTTTGCCATCCAAATCGTCTCTCCTTCATCTTTAGTTCATGATCTAACTACCAACACCTTTACTTTCTCAAATTCAATCATAGGATTGAATCTTGTCTTTAGCTTGTTGCAGTTGGGTCCAACATATACCACTTCATCCGTCACATTATCAAATTCTCCATCCATAATGCTTATATTACATGCAGTGCATTATGATCAGCATTAAATCTCACATGGATTAAATTGTCTTTATGATGCAATGTAAGTGATGATAATGTCTAACATGAATTAAAGCTAACATGATGTTATCACTTAATGATTGATTTTCTGGATTAAGTTATGTGAAATATTTTCAGTCCACAATGAATTTTTCATGGTTCCCGTAACAAACATGGGTGGAGTGTCCACTCAAAATGTTCACACAGTTTAATCCAGAAAATCAATCACAATGATGACAAACTGCTAAAACCTGCATGCTCAAAATGTTAGTACTGTATTTATTGAGTATAAGTTAATATACTAATACAAAGTTGGCACCACTTTAAAGTCTACACAAGAAAATATAATTATGAATTTGAATGCAACATAGTAGTACAATTAAATTTATATCAACTATAATAACGAATAAGAGGAAAAACTCACTTCAAACCTTATTGCAAGTGCCTTACATTTATTCACAAAGCAATTATATAAGATATTTTAAGGTGCATTCGCATAAAGTATCATCACATGAATTAACATTGAAGTTCAACCAAAATTTTCATATATGTAGCAAATAATATAAAATTCCTCAAAAGGTAGCTTGAAGAAAATATTTGATATACTACAAACATTGACAACTTTTTCTTCATGTATATTAATTAGTCATTCAAAAAGAAAAATTACATTCATGAATCATCTCCACCTAATCTCCTTATATTTTCTCAAGCATATCATGTACATCTTCAAGATGAAGATTTCTATAGTTAATCATAATAACAAAGAGAGTTTATGGAATTAAATTGTGTGTATTGAAACGTCCCTACGTTTCAAGTGGACACTCCACCAATCATGAGGGGAACAAAATGAAAAGCTCAGAGTAGTATTGAAGAGAGTGAGCAAAAGCTAATAATAAATAAGGAAAGGATTTTGTACATGCATTAATGAATATAATTATGCACATTTGATATAGTGAGATGTTGTGTTGATCTAAAAGACAAATTGAAAAGTTAAAATTTGAATGGTATTATATAATTCGCATAAAGTATCATCACATAAATTAACATTGAACTTGAAGTGAAATTTCATATATGCAGTAAATAATATAAAATTCCTCAAAAAGTAGCTTGAAGAGTATTTATTATAGTACAAATATTGAAAAATGTTTCTTCATGTATAATAAAAGTCATTCAAAAATCAAAGTTGCATTCATGTATCATATCCACCTAATCTCCTTATATCCACTCAAGCAGATCAAGTACAACTTGTACACCACATTTATTTATCTTTGTCATCATGGAATCTTCTTTCTTTGGCATCCATGCCCAAACTATGGTATTAATTGGAATAGATCCAAGTTCTGTGTCATCAGGATTTGGTACCCAATATTGTTCTAAAACTCTTCCCTTGTATTTCCCTGAGCTAGATTGCCACCAATCAATCTTTACATGAAGGGTCTCGCTGTCGTCATCCTGGAAGATATCTGAGGTGGCTTTTGCCATCCAAATCATCTCTCCTTCATCCTCATTTCCTGATCTAACAAGCAACATCTTTCCTTTCTCAACGTCAATTCTAGGATTGAATGTTGGCTTTGTCTTATTGCACTTGGGTCCAACATATACCGGTTCATCTGTCACATTATCAAAATCCCCATCCATAATACTTGATATTGCATGGAGTGCATTACCATCAACGTTAACATTTTTCCTCGTCTTTGGCCAAAAATCATCAGAAGAAGAATCACATTCATCCAAGGGTGTATGGTCATTGTAGATTCCATCTAATGCATCAAGAACTCTTTTCCAATAATATAGTTTTTCATTCCATTCCTCTACAACAATTGGTGAATTCTCATTGCCAATAGTCTCTATCCACATTTTTATGTATGATGTTATTCCTTCCTTTATTTCTTTTAAATATGCATCATTGTCTTTGGGACGTAAGAAAGATGGATTCCCTGTGGGCAATATAGGTCGGCCTTCATCATCTATATTCCACAACTCCACTGGTTCTGACCACTCAATGTCTTTGATGGATTCTTTATACCTCATAAATGGAACATCATTGAGTACAAGGAATTGGAAGTACTGGGCATTAAGATGTCCAACTAGTACATTTTCCCCCTCCTTGATGTACCCATTAAGAAAAATTTTGAATTCATACACCAATAAGTTTAGGTGGAAACACCCTTTTTTCTTCTATTGTGCGATATGTATCCATCATCTCAGGTAAAGAATATATATCTTTACTTTTCAAGTTGGAAGACATTCTTCCATAGGTTCCATCTATATGTCTTCATGGGTGTGCCCCACAAGCAAGAACCCAACCTCAATAGTGATGAAGACACGAAGTGCAGTTAATAGTGATAGAAACATGAAAACATAACAATTCTTATTATCACTAGCTGCATTGTCCAACTGTAACAACAATGTGGACGAAGAGGTTTAAAATCAAGATTTTGATTTGTTGAGATTCCATTTAAAGATAGTAAATAATCCTTGTACACTCTACATTTTGAGTAAATAGAGTTTTGATGTAATGCATTTGAAAGTGTGTTTCTTGAACTTCCACTCTCATAAAGCAAATCACCATACATATCAAGGTGTGGGTCTTCAAGGTCCCTCAAGCACTTTGCAAGAGATGTAATGGTTAATTGTGATCCCATGTGTACAAATGGTAGGGAAAAATGAGAAAAACCTCCTGTGCTATGCCCATGTGTTAGCATACCTATCAATGACAAACCCAAGTTTGTTCTTGCAACAGATTTTGATTTGACATGTAATCTTGGGATTGAAGTCTTTTTTTTGTCCATTTTATCATGGATAATGCTCAAGTATTCCTTTGGATACCGCTCTGAAATAATTCTGTGGGCATAGTAGCAATATCTTCCACACATAACAATCTTGTTATGCTTCTTCAGTCTAGCTCGTGTCTTTTCTTCCAGCTCTTTTGTAGTCGATGTCTTCATCTGTGCTTTCAACACGATACATTCACTACATTTACCGAAGTTAGTGTTCTTTGAGAATGTCACATCTGGAAAATGAGTATTCAAAATCTTGCTCATTGTTGGTTGTGATATTGATGGAAAATTTAGCTCTTGAAGAGCCTCGTTGATCTCTTTTAATAAAGAACTTTGGGTGTACGTTGATGGAAACAATCTTAAAGGAGCAGATGTTCCATCTTCTTCAACTTGTTGTGTTTGGTTCAGTGAAACGTCTGAATTATCCATTACAATTTTGTGCAATATTTCTATGGCTGCCACAGTATGTGCACATGGTTTCCATTTGTTGGTGTTACCATGAATTCCTTTCACATGTCCTTGTTGGAAATTATGTTGGTAATTATAAAAGGTGCTTTGAGGAATATTATGTATCTTGTACCATGCTTTCTTACAAATAATATCTCCATTAAACCTCATGTCCTTTAATTTCCTAATAGTAGGAGGTAGGCCATGGCCATGGCTCTTTGACATGATTGTGTTGGAAAGGAGTGGATTCAAGACAAATTCCCTAATGTCATTTTTTTTAAGAGTTTCATACCCCTTCTAGTAGTTGCAATGGCTTTTCTATCCACATGTTGAAGACAATCTTGTTTGCAACATTCATCCGCTGCCAAAATTTGGATTTCTTTCTCTTCATCTCTTTGTATTTGAAAGTTTCCAACTTTTTTTGTAGCCACAACTCGTTTAATCCTTTTATATGGCCTCGTTGCATGCATAGCAATTGAGTCTGGATCTTTTTCATTATAAAGATCATCATCCCATGTGTTTAAGGGACTTGTGTCCTCTATAAGATCCCATACTTCCATTTCCTTGGGTGCCTCCTTGAAATTTTCATTCACCCTTAAAGTCTCACCTTCATTGTCCACCAACTTATTTATTGGCCATCTAACCAAACAATGTATAGACTTGTCCCCAATCCTACATCTTTCACAATTTCTATCTATGTCTTCCACAAAAACACCGAATTTCTTTTCACCTAACATTTCACCCTCAACCATGTCATCCTCACGGACATTAACTATGATCCCTTTGGTAATGCGCATGCTTGTTCCTGTGCATTCATGTGTAAGAGAAACGTTTTTACATGTGAATGTAAGCCTATCTTGGGGATTATTTACTGGATGATCATGACAATGAGGTTCCAAATCTGATTCTGGCCAAATCTCATAAGATCCCAATGCACCCCCTAGTGTATTCTCAAATCCTGTTGGATGTGGAAAAAGAGCATCATGTTTTAACACTTTCTCAATGTTAACCACTATGGATCCCTTTTTCACCATCCTACCAGGCACCTTATGACCAATCTCTGTATTGAATATGGAGCCTTCACCCACCTTCAATCCACATTGCAAAAGATCTACCTTGTCTCCAATAGAAAATGCAGAAGAGACATTTGCACCTACACAGCAAATTAAACAAACTTAGTATTTGCTCAAAAAAAATAAGCAATGTACTATCAAAAACACTTACCATGCTCTTCAATATTTTAATTTACCTTTGTTATGCCTCAAATATATGATCTTCCATGGATGTAAGTCCCCTTCATCAACATCTTCCACAATCAAATATGGTTCAATAACATCAATTATCGAAACCATAACATATCCTACATTAATCCTTTGTCCACCATAATGAGTTGTAGTCTCTGTAGATTCAACCTTTCCTAGTCCAACAACTTGACCATTAATTAGGAGGTCAACATAGTCTCCTCTTGTCAAAATTATATTTTCCATTGTAACTCCTCCCAATTTCTGTAACACATTTGAATTGTACTTTGTAATTAAGGTTAAGCCATATGAAGTGTATGTTCAAAAAAGTAATATAGTTGCAATAATTCAAAACAATAGGGTAGCCCTTTTGTATGCCACAAAACATTGTTCCCCTACATCTTGTGCATGCTTGCAAAAAGGAATTTACATATAAATTACACAAAATATATATGAAGAGATAACAATAAGAGATCCAAGAATTATTAGAGAATGATAGATATCAACTCCAATAAAACCACCAAATTCCTATTTGACTTTGGACATGGGACTTATATTATTGATGTATGTCTATGAATGTGCTGGAAATCTAGCTAGAGTTAGCTTTGTTTCTTAAAATGTTGCACGTTGAATTAAAGTTAATGTGTGTTAGTTTTAATAATGTAGTTTTTCATCTAACAAAATCACATTGTCATCAATCACATTACACCATCATGGAAATCTAGTTGTGTTAGTTTTCATAATGTAGTTTTTCATCTAACAAAATCACATTGTTATCAATCACATTACACCATGATGGAAATCTAGCTATGTTAGTTTTCATAATGTAGTTTTTCATTTAACAAAATCACACTGTCATCAATCACATTACACCATGATGAAAATCTAGCTGTAGTTAGCTTTCATTCACAAAACATTGCATGGTGACTAAAAGCTATTTTGTGTTAGTTTTAATATCGTAGTTTTCTATCTAACGCAACCGCATTGTTATCAAATACATTACACCATAATGAAAATATAATGGAGTTAGCTTCCTTCTAACAACATGACATGGTAAGTGAAACCTAACATGCGATTGCTTTCATAAAGAAGTTTTCCATCTAACATAACTACATTGTCATCAATCACATTGCACTACGATGGAAATCTAGCTGAAGTTAGTTTTCATTCTTAAAACATTGCACTATTAGTGAAAGATAAAGTGTGTTACTTTTCATAAGGTAGTTTTTCATCTGACACAACCACATTGTCATCAATTAGTTTTTCATCTGAAACAACCATATTGTCATCAATTACATAGCACCATGATGAAAATCTAGTTACAGTTAACTTTCATTCTTAAAACATTGCACCGTGAGTAAAAGGTAATGTGTGTTAGTTTTTCATAATGCAGTTTTAAATCTAAGACAACCACATTGTCATCAATCACATTGCACTATGATGGAAATGTAGCTAGAGTTGGCTTTCATTCTTAAAACATTGCACGATGAGTGAAAGCTGATGTGTGTTAGTTTTTATAAGGTAGCTTTCTATCTAAAACAACCACATTGTTATCAAATATATCACACCATGATGGAAATATAGCTGGAGTTATCTTTTATTTTAACAACATGTCATGATGAGAGAAAGCTAATGTGTGTTGGCTTTCATAAGGTAGTTTTTCATTTACCACAACCACATTGTCATCAATCACATTGTACCACAATGGATATCTAGTTGGAATTAACTTTCGTCCTTAACTCATTGCACAGTGAGTGAAATCTAATGTGTGTTAGCTTTCATAATGTAATTTTTCATCTAGCACAACCACATTGTTATCAATCACAATTCACCTTGACGAAAATCTAGTTGGAGTTAGCTTTTGTTCTTAAGACATTGCACGATGAGTAAAAGATAATGTGTGTTAGCTGTCATAAATTAGTTTTCCATCTAACATGATCATATTGTCCTCACATACATTACACCATGATGGAAATCTAGCTAGAGTTAGATTTCCTTCTAACAACATGGCATGATGAGTGAAAGCAAATGTGTATTAGTTCATTGCACCCTGATGGAAAGCTAGCTAGAGTTAGCTTTGTTCTTAAAACATTGCATGGTTGAGTGAAAGTTAATGTGTGTTAGTTTTCGAAATGTAGCTTTCTATCTAAAATAATCACATTGTCATCAAATACATAACATGATGATGGAAATCTAGCTATAATTAGCTTTCCTTTTAACATGGTGTTAGCTTTCATTCTTAAAGCATTGTACGATGAATGAAAGCCTAATGTGCGTTAGCTCATTGCACCAAGATGGAAATCTAGTTAGTGTTAGCTTTTGTTTTTAAAACATTGCACGGTGAGTGAAATTTAATGTGTTAGAATTCATAAGGTACTTTTCTATCTAAAAGAGTCACATTGTCATCAAATACATAACACCATGACGAAAATCTAGCTGAAGTTAGCTTTAGTCCTTAAATCATTGGACAATGATTGAAATCTAATGTGTTAGCTTTCATAATGTAGTTTCCATCTAACACAACCAGGTTGTCATCAATCACAATGGACCATGATAGAAATCTAGTTGTTGTTAGCTTTCATAGGTTAGTTTTCCATCTAACACAACCACATTGTCATCAAATACATTACACCATGATGGAAATCTAGTTGAAGTTAGCTTTGCTCCTAACAACATAGCCGGATTAGTTTTCTATCTAACACAATCACATTTTCACACTGCACCGTGATGGAAATCTAGCTGGAGTTAGCTTTTGACTTTAAATCGTTGCACAGTGAGTGAAATATAATGTGTGTTCGCTTTTATAATGTAGTTTTCCATTTAACACAACAAAATTGTCATCAATCAAAATGCACTATGTCGAAAATCTTGCTAGAGTTAGCTTTTGTTGTTAAAACGTTGCATGGTGAGTAATAGCTAATGTGCGTTAACTTTCGTAAGGTATTTTTTCATCTAACACAGCCACATTGTCATCAAATACATTACATCATGATGCAAATCTACCTGGAATTAGCTTTCCTTCTAACAACATGGCACGATGAGTGAAAGCTAATGTGTGTTAGCTTCCATAAGGTAGTTTTTCATCTAAAACAACCACATCATCATCGATCTCATTGCTCCGTGATGGAATTATAGCTGGATTTACCTTTCGTCCTTAAATCATTGCACGATGAGTGAAATGCAATCTGTGTTAGCTTTCATAATGTATTTTTTCATCTAGCACAATCACATTGTCATCAATCATAATACACCATGATTAAAATGTAGCTAGAGTTAGCTTTCGTTTTTAAAACATTGCACGGTGAGTAAAGCAAATGTATGTTAACTTGCATTAAGTAGTTTTTCATCCAACACAACCACATTGTCATCAAGTACATTCACCATGATGGAAATCTAGCTGGAGTTAGTTTTTCTTTTAACAACATGGCACGATGAGTGAAAGCTAATATGTGTTATCTTTCATAAGGTAGTTTTCCATGTAACACAACCACATTGTCATCAAACACATTGCACCGTGTTGGAAATCTGGCTGGAGTTAACTTTCGTCCTTAAATCATTGCAAAGTGAGATAAATCTAATGTGTGTTAGCATTCATAATGTAGTTTTCCATTTAGCACAATCACATCGTCATCAATCACAATGGATCAAGATGAAAATATAGCTAGAGTTAGTTTTCCTTCTTAAAATATTGCACGGTGAGTAAACTAATGTATGTTAGCTTTCATAAACTAGTTTTCCATCTATCACAGCCACATTGTTATCACATACAATACATCATGATAAAAATCTAGCTAGAGCTAGTTTTCCTTCTAACAACATAGCACTATAAGAGAAAGCTTATGTGTGTTAGCTCATTACACCATGATGAAAATCTAGCTGGAATTAGAATTTTTTTTAACATGGCATGATGAGTTATAGATAATGTGTATTAGCTTTCATAAGGTAGTTTTCCATGTAATACAACCCCATTTTCATCAATCACATTGCGTTATGTTGGAAATCTAGTTGAAGTTAGCTTTCATCCTTAAATCGTTGCACGGTGAGTGAAATCTAATGTGTGTAAGATTTCATAGTGTAATTTTCTATCTAACAAAGTCACATTGTCATAAATCACAATGCACCATGATAAAAATCTAGCTAGGGTTAGCTTTCGTTCTTAAAACATTGCACAGTGAGTAAAGGCTAATGTTTGTTAGCTTCCATAAGGTAGTTTTTAATCTAACAGTGTCACATTGTCTCATTACACCGTGATGAAAATATTGCTGGAGTTATCTTTTAACCTTAAATCATTGCACAATGAGTGAAATATAATATATGTTACCTTTCATAATGTATTTTTTCATTTAGCACAACCACATTGTCATCAATCAAAATGCACCATTTTGGAAATCTAGCTAGAGTTAGTTTTCGTTCTTAAAACGTTGCACGGTGAGTAATAGCTAATGTGTGTTAGCTTTTGTAAAGTAGTTTTTTATCTAACACAACCACATTGTCATCAAATACATTACACCATGATGCAAATCTAGCTGGATTTAGCTTTCCTACTAACATGGCATGGTGAGTGAAAGATAATGTGTGTTAGCTTTCGTAAGGTAGTTTTTCATCTAACACAACACATTGTCATTCATCACATTGCACTGTGATGGAAATCTAGCTGGAGTTAGCTTTCGTCCTTAAATCATTGCACAATCAGTGAAATCTAATGTGTTAGCTTTCATAATGTAGTTTTCCATCCAGCACAACCATATTATCATCAATCACAATGCACTATGATGGAAATCTAGCTAGAGTTAGCTTTCATTCTTCAAACATTGTAGGGTCAATAAAACTAACGTATGTTAGCTTTCATAAGGTAGTTTTTCATCTAACACAGCCACATTGTTATCAAATACATTACACCATGATGGAAATCTAGTTGGAGTTAGCTTTCCTTCTAACAACATGGCACTATAAGGAAAAGTTTATGTGTGTTAGCTCATTACACCATGATGAAAATCTAGCTGGAGTTAGCTTTCCTTTAAACAACATGGCACAATGAGTGAAAGCTAATGTGTGTTAGCTTTCATAAGGTAGTTTTCCATGTAACACAACCACATTGCCATCAAGCACATTGCATCGTGTTGGATTTCTAGCTGAAGTTAGCTTTCATCCTTAAATCGTTGCACGGTGAATGAAATATAATGTGTGTAAGCTTTCATAGTGTATTTTTTCATCTAGCACAACCACATTATCATCAATCACAATGCACCATGATGAAAATCTAGCTAGAGTTAGCTTTCATTCTTAAAACATTGCACGGTGAGTAAAGCTAATGTCTATTAGCCTTCATAATGTAGTTTTTCATCTAACACAACCACATTGTCATCAAATACATTACACCATGATGAAAATCTAGTTGGAGTTAGCTTTCATTCTAACAACATGGCACTATAAATGAAAGTTTATGTATGTTAGCTCATTACACCATAATGAAAATCTAGTTGGAGTTAGCTTTATTTTAACAACATGGCACGATAAGTGAAAGCTAATGTGTACTAGCTTTCATAAGGTAGTTTTCCATCTAACACAACCACATTGTCATATTGCACCATGATGGAAATATAGCTGGAGTTAGCTTTCAACATTAAATCTTTACACGGTGAGTGAAATCTAATGTGTGTTAACTTTCATAATGTAGTTTTCTATATAACACAACCACACTGTCATTAATCAAAATGCACCATTTTGGAAATCTAGCTAGAGTTAGCTTTCGTTCTTAAAACGTTGCATGGTGAGTAATAACTAATGTTTGTTAGCTTTTGTAAGGTAGTTTTCTATCTAACACAGCCACAGTGTCATCAAATACATTACACCATGATGCAAATCTAGCTGGAGTTAGCTTTCCTTCTAACAACATGGCACAATGAGTGAAAGATAATGTGTGTTAGCTTTCATAACGTAGTTTTCCATCTAACACAACACATCGTCATTGATCACATTGCATCGTGATGGAAATCAAGCTGGAGTTAGCTTTCTTCTTTAAATCATTGCATGATGAGTGAAATCTAATGTGTGTTAGATTTTTTAATGTAGCTTTTCATCTAGCACAACCACATTGCCATCAATCACAATGCACAATGATGGAAATCTAACTAGAGTTAGTTTTTGTTCTTAAAACATTGCAAGGTCAATAAAGCTAATGTATGTTAGCTTTCATAAGGTAGTTTTCCATCTAACACAGCCACATTGTTATCAAATACATTACACCATGATAAAAATCTAGCTGGAGTTAGATTTCATTCCTTTCTAGGAGAGTACATTGTGTCATCTACTATTACATCCCAGTTGGATATGATTTCCTTCCTCATTGTGGTGGTAAGAGGAAATTCAATGATGTAAAGGATTACTCTTTGTACATTATATTGACTTATAAAGCTAAGACTTTTGAAACAACAACAAAAAAGCATTTACTAGTTTCATCCAACCTCCCCTCCAAGCATATAGGACATTTCCAAATTGAAATTATCATCTCTATGAGAAGAACTAGAAAACCTACTGGTTATCTTTATAATTTTATTTCCTGAAGTCACCTATACTGAACAAAAGGAGACCCAAGCTCCAAAACTTCTCATAAACTTCCATATTGTGCACCTTTATTAAGTTAAATTCCATAGATATATGGAGCAAATGCTTTGTTGGATTCCACTTGTGTAATGATTCAAGGATTCAACTTGACTGAAGGATCCAAATGCTACTACAACAATTGCTTCACAATCTACCATGCAAACCTATCCAAACTTGCCATGAGTGCCCCACACAAGTTCAACAATACTCCAAACAAGGCATGAATGGTCACACAGGTAAATCACTCCCTATAGGGCTTTCATTTCATACACATGAATCCCTAACACACATCAAACCTGGATTTTTTAAGGATTTTATGACTATTGTTTATACTTTTGTCACCTTTTCTAATGCAAAAGGGTGAATCCGTGGACCTGGGTAACACTTTTTGGCAAGCGCATTTCGGCAAAAAAAAAAAATGCACCTCGGTCGAGGGCTTGTTAAACCCTCGACCGAGGTATCAATATCTCGACCGAGGTTTTATCAAGCCCTCGACCGAGGTTGTGTTCAGCCCTCGATCGAGGTATTTATTAACCCTCGGTCGAGGTATTAAAACCTCGACCGAGGTATTAACTTGGTC
>LPNX010334944.1:224185-237323 GCA_001517045.1 Pseudotsuga menziesii | reverse complement strand
GCCGGGCCCGACAGAGGCGGTCGGGCGCGGCCGTTTGGTTCGCCGGCTAAAACATCGCGTTGAAGGGACAAGTAACAATAATCACCGTCATTGACATTGACATTGACATGGAGCCTGCGAAACAGCTACGGCATGCATAGAAAGTCACTAATGCGACGGCTCGGAGACTGGAGTTACATAAAGCTCAATTATAATCGTGCTGACTAGTTTCATATTTTCAATTTTCCTTGATCTCCATAAGGATTCTGTTTTTGTCGAAATGCACTTGCCAAAAAGTATTACCCAGGTCCGCGGATTCACCTATACCTTGAAGAAGAAACATGTAAAAACATTACTACTTTTGCTTTCTCTACATGTTATGTGTAGATCTGTAAATATGGGTCAAGGAGTAATAGGAGTCATAGATTTGATCAATCATATCTATAACTCCTAATACTCCAAGACCCATTTCTACAAGTACTCCAAGACCCATTTGATCAATCATATCTAATACTCCTAATACTCCAAGACTCATTTTTATAACTCTTAAGGATGCTCCCTTTCCATTGAATATTACATGACTAGGACCTCGACCGAGCTAATACCTCGGTCGAGATCTTAACGAAACCTCAACCGAGGGTTTGTTAAACCCTCGGTCGAGGGATTTACAAACCCTCGGTCGAGGTTTTGTTAAGACCTCTACCGAGGTATTTAAATACCTCGATCGAGGTTCATACCTCGGTCGAGGGCTTAAGAAAATATACTTAGCCCACATTCAAACAAATGAAAAATTTTCTGTGCCTTGCAGAGGTGTAAACCCTGCCATTCCTAGAACATAACTGAGTAGAGTTGATACTGATAAATTCACCAACGAATCTTCTATCCATTGAGGTATCATACACACATTTTGGCATTCATATGAAATTTATTTTTTGATTACTTCTAAAACTTATACTTAGAAAACCACACTGCAACTTCGAAGCAGCTCAAAGAAAAATCCGCAGAGTAAAAAATACACAGCCAAAAAATTCTTAAAAATGCACACATCACATATCGACGTGTCCTCTTCAAAAGGGTATCTTTGGTTTTTCAATTTTTGAAAAAATAGAAAAAATTGCTTTACGTGGACAAATATGTGTTTAAAACGATGCTGAAATCGAATGTGGTCACTTTTGAAAAATAATAAATAATTGTATAATGCAAAAAAAATTAACAAAAAAATATGCACATCACACTGCATTTTATGTAGATCATGCTCATATATATATATATATTTTTAAATTATTAATGCAAGATTGAATTACTCTACGTGGACACGAGCCACTTATTAGTTTCTTCAAATTTTTAAGGTCACACAGTGCATTAAATGCAAAAATTCACACATTAAATGACATTAGAATATTTTTTAAAAAGTATCACTATGAAGCCAACATAATATTCTACAATTTTTTTTTTAACTGCAAGTCAAAATTCACATGGCATATATGTGTTTTGAGGGATTCTATCTAGCACATGAGTAAAAAATCAGGTTTTCATCGCCAAATTTGGCCAAAAAGTGTTACCCATCTTCATGGAATCACCCAAAAGGCTATATCAAATTTTTATATTGTTATTCTAGGGCACACAATGCACTCAAAACCCCTCCAAATAGTTTGTAAATGAGAATTGAGTTCTCTTACCATCCCTGCTCATGCCCAAAATTGGAGCTTTACCCATCAAAATTGGACTAGAACTTACCAAAGCTAGTTTAATGTTGGTATTCATCACCTTTTAACACTGAAACATGCCCAAAAATGTATTTCAACCCTTAGATTCAGCCCATATTCAAAGGTTATGTCTTGTTACTGCTAATTTATAGTCGAAAATGATCCCCACAAGACAATTGTGAAATCTTTCTCAAAGGATTCCTAGCCAACTCAACAGTAACCCCCAAGTAAGTATCTTCAACTTTGTCCAATACATATGTCTCCTTCTCAGCACTGCAGGTTATGGTTTCTTGCGGAGCTAAACTCAAACTCAGGCTATATATATGTGTAACTTTTCATTTCAATGGGTTATCCTGAGCGCTCATTACCCACGTAAAAACTTATATAAAACCCAAAGAATCCATGTTTTTTTTGTGGGGGAGGACGTACATATTTCAAAACCTTCTCGTTTTAGGGTTACAGGCCAAGAGGGAGAGGTTGCAGAACAAAAAGAAAGTTTCCCTCTGATGGGTAGGAATTCCCTTGGACCCTTTCCCCCACTTCCATAGCTGACTAGTAAGGCTCTAGATCCATAGCTACTCACTTGGCTACTTGGATTGGCTTATATCCTTGGTTACTCAGCTTGGTTACCACCCTATACTCCCTAAATAAAAACAACCCATTTAACCCGGTTGCAACTTATTCCAAAATATCAAATTTTCAACATCTTGGCGCTTCAAGATATCAAAGTTTTGTGTTTTCTTTTTGGGAAAGAACCATTTTACTTCATTGCCTCCTATTCACCCTCCTTAAGTGTCTTTCTCTCTTTCATGAAAATGAACAGATAAAGCATAATGAATCTGCTAACTGCCAACTTTTTTTTACCATCCACCAGTTGAAACAAACCCTGATCTTTGGCACTTATAAATCATCTTCTTGCACTTCTTGTCAGCAATTAAAATTTGATTATTACTGAAGGAAAACATTGAACTGTGGGCTATGCTTCATTATCCAACTAACAAAAAATAATTTTTTCTGTGAACCAGGGACATCATCATAAATAACAACCTCTTACCTCTCATCGAAATTTCCCACTTCTCAACTCTGCATTTTCTCCACCACTCGAATACAGAATTAGAGTTGGATTTGTCCTCAACAAAATCAATATACCAATCTTTCTGATTAGTAAAATGTTGTGAGAAACTTGAATTGAGGATAACACTCCTACTCTCCACCACCTAGCCTAGGCTAAATTGACAGCTAATCAACTAGTTGTTGGAATGACCTTTTAGTTATTACACAACTGTTGATGAAGTCCAGTTGTTTGACAACTCACATCTTATCCTTTTATTTAAAATTACATGCTTATTTTGTGATAAAAGTTTGGTGACAGTTGGCATGCTTCTTTAGTGATTGCAGGTGTGCCAATGGGATGCTGGTTAGCGTCTCTTGATACAATTTCTCATGGCAATAGCTCTCCTGGATTTACCCAACCAAGTGTTCCTACTTGTCATTTCTCAAGATTTCCAACCAAGAAATTTAAAGTATTCTTGTATGATATATGTTTTCTCCCCAAGATATTTTACTCTTTAGGTCCATCCTTTGGAGGCATTTGTATTAGATCACTAGGGATCATAATTCCAGTAGATAGTAGAAGTTTATGCCCACACTCCTTAGAGATCATTTACTAATAATGCTAGGCTTTCCGGTAAGTAGCTCATTTTTTTGATGAATTTGTACCCAACCTCCATAGTTTACCCTCACCCTTACTAACTGCTTCAATCGCACATACTTTGCGAATATCCAAAATTACAATGCAATTTTTTGGATAACAATTCCCAAGGTTTTCAAATCCTCCATCAAGGTCTATAATATAATAGGGTACCATCACATTAGCATAATAGGGTACCATCATAGTTAACAAGACATATATCATAGATTAGCATGCATCATTATGCATACATCATCATCATAAATAATCAACATCATAGTGTGCATATGCATCTTCATGACTGTTCATACACCATTGTATGTATCATTGTTCATACACTATAGTCTACTTCACTATACATACATACACTATATACATGCCACTGCATTCTTCACCACTGGACATCACTTTCAGGCTTGACTGTGTATTCTAGTCATCATCATCCTAGGGCTGTCATTTTTTGTATGCATGATCATCAAAGTATATGCATCATATATAGGGTACCATCATAGTGTACATCGTGTATAGGGTAGCATCATCAACATATATCATCATAGGATTGCATGCTCATCACCATTATAGAATATGTATTAGGTTTCCATCATCTTCATACTGGGTTGTGTTGGTCTACTGTAGAAGACCTTGATCAGTGCATGTCAAGATCACATGTGGGGTTGTGTACGTGTCTGTAGAGGACCTAACTGTTTAATCTTGAAGAAAATGCTGGGATGTGTATGGCTGCAGTAGAATATGACCCAAGGAATTTTTCTCTCATCATCATCACATCAAGGTCTACTTTTATCATTTGAAGGTATGATAATCAAGGTCTCATCATCATGCATCTTGCATCGATTCATACTGTGTGAATGAGTAGCAATTTTGAAATGTGGAATTTGCACTATAGATAAGCCTCCAATAGTGTCACCACTAGGACTGTGTATGCATCATCAATATTGCGACTGTGTAAGTATATGCTGGTCAAAACTTGGACTATTTGCAACATAGATTGACCTTCAACTTCAGTGGAGAAAGGAATAAAAAACTTGAACTATTTAGGCACAAAAGGAAATTCAGACTGTTGATGATTGTGTGAATTCGAGACTATATATATTGGTCAAACTTCACCCTCATTCAAGCATGAGATCAGACTGTTTTAACACTTCCAAGTTAAGACTGTTCATGCATGCTTTGACTGGTGTATTCTGAATTTCCTGTGTCAGAACTACAAACAAAACACCCAATTTGTTTTTTTAAGACACTTGCTACACTGGTCACCACCAAGATCACCTCAGTCTGTTGCTGCAAACAAAATTCGGGACTGCTGCAAAAAATTTGGGCATGGTGCAAAACATTCGGGATTACATCATGTGTAGAAAAGCCTCCAACACCAACCCAAAATATGTTATCCTTCTCCAAACATTTGGGTCTGTGTATATGCTTGGACTTCTCCTTCGAATTTCCTCAGTCCACAGCCTCAATCACCCAAAAAATCTCAGTCCACTGCTCTCAAAATTCCACACTCCAAAATGAGGCGCATTGTCTCTATTTATACACATTTTTTTATGAATTTTTATGGATCCGACTTGTCAAAATTTTTATTTTTATTTTTATTTGGAATTTTTGAATTGGACCGACCTCATGTGTTGGGTTATTTATTTTCACATTTTTAGGAGCATACCTTATTTGCAGGAAAGAACAAGAGGTTACATACCATGTCAAAGGCTCCACTATACATGTGAGCCATGCTTGTCACCTATGGGATTGTTCACATACTCATGGGCATTTCTAAAGGTTCCTCCATACATCATGTACCCTATTATGTTACAGAACACTCAATCCAGAGATTTAAAAGCTTTAGCTGCACCAGCTATGTCATAGATACTGGGAAAAAAAATTGTATTATTTGCATCAATGAAATTTTGAATACGATAACTAATTGAAATATGCAAAGGTGCATTGCCACTCATGGCCTGTCCTACCCATATAGCTGCCAACAATATCCATTCGTTGGGCAAGGCACAAATTCCCTAGGAGACTAACAGAAGGCCCCTCTTTTCACCTTATTTTTTCCATTTTGTCTTTCATTTCTTCATCATTGAACGACCATTTAGGGGCCTTCATTTGTGATTTGTATCATGAGGAAGTATTTAATTTGTCCATAACTAGAATTAATTCACCATTATGTCTAGATGGGCTTTGAAATTCGGAACTTGAAGCCTATTGATGACCCACACTGACTTTGTTACCAATTTTACTAAAACTGGAGTTTATTTTGACCCACAACATTCATTCATTTACTATCCATCTGATTTATTAATCCTACTTATGACCAGAAATTATTGAAATAGTGAATGGGCAGGTTTTCCTTTTTATCTAAGTCACATGACACGATGACATGGGACACAGAGGACACAGAGGACATGCTTTCTACCTCTAGAATTAAATGAAACACAATTGAACCCCTTGAAAGGAACCTAACTGACTCATATACTTCATTTTAACTATTTACAGCTAAGATCCATATGCCTTTAGAAGTAAAAGTTGACTCACCAAATGCTCTTTGTGTAATACTTTGATCTCCTCCTGTAGCATCAATAAAAATAGATGCATTGCATCTTTGTGAATTCGATGAACATCAAGGAACCTAGATTTCTTCTCTACTGTCTATACTGCAAACATGTCATTCTTTTTAAGTCCTATCTCGAGTGCATGAATATTTGTGTAGTAATTGTTGATATTAACATTTGTTATTATCTATGAAAAATTTTAACATATAAGTGCATGCTATAACCACTTTTTTGGCTCATTATCATTGCAGTCATACCCTTTTATTGATTTGTGGTAAGTGATTGTGTTCTACAACAATTTTCCAGGTCACCAGGTCCACTTGTGATAAAGGACTGTAGGAAGGAAGAAAAAAGACCAGTGGGTGAGAAATGAATCTAGATATTGCATTTATTTGACAGGATAGCTCACAAAAATAGATGAAAAAGCTTGCCAAAATTATGCATTACCTGTCTGGGTAAAACATGTTACAACTGTGACTCTACTCTTTGTCACTAATGCTACATGTTACATCATTAGATAACTTACTAGGTATAATCCCTGCTTCTGCCAGACCTGACTCAATCAAGCTTTCACAAAAGGCAATGTAGTTTCTAAATACCTATTAGAAATTTATCACCAATCCCTACAATCAAAATCATAAATAGAGAAACTCAAACCTTGAATATAAGGGAAATTTGGACTTTGTGGTGTTATATCATCAAAGGCAAGTTGTGTAACACCTTCAATGTATACTGAAGGAAACACCTTGTTGCTTGGCCTTCTGCACACATGATATTTAGAAGATTATAGTTTATACAGAACTCTTGAAAATCTGTTGGGAAAATGGGTTTAAGCTTTGCACATTCAATTCTTTGATGAAAACCATATTTTTCTTAACTTTTACCTTGACAACAATGAATTTGAAGAAATAAACCGTCAGGCATATTCCTGCCTAGTACATAATTCTCCAGGATGAATATGTGATTCTACAATCTGTACATTCAATTAAAAAAAATGAATATTTGGCATCACACTTCAATTTCCTTAATATATGACAAAAACATATCAAAATTGCAGCTCCTATGATACATCGCCAGGACACAAGATTAAAAGCATTCAATAAATGTTGACATATGGTTTAGATTTTACAAAATAAAGATAACTTAACAATAATGTCCTAAATTCAAATAATCTTTTTCAGTACCTTGTAGCCTGAGTTGGAAAGAAAGAGACATGAAAAATAAAAGACGTGACCTGCAACTAGGATTTATGTATGTTGTGGTTTCCAGAATATCCATAATAGGGTGTTGTATTCATTTGGACATTTGTTTGGGCTCCTGTAGAATCTTTGTTTTGGCTTTCAACAGTCCTCACAAACTAAATTCCAACTCAGCAATACCAGCAGGATTATATGGCCACTCAATTAATTTACATCAACAGCCAAACACGTCAGTTTTAGTGGAAGTTGTATCATCATCAAATGCTACTTCTGTGAGGTCTGATCTTGTGCATGCATCAATCTGGACAAGCGAGTTACACTAAAAAGGACTTTCAAAGGAACTTTAAAGAGATGCTAAAGATGGCATATTGTAAAAAAAAATAACTTGCAGTTGTATTTTTAAATTGTGATGAATTTGCATATGTGATAAGATATTTTCTTTATATAAGCACAGAAAAATAGAATTGAAACCTTAGGATTATTTATTTCCATGATTTAGCAGATTTCTTTCATTTCTAACAGGCTATGGATCATGATGATTATTTTTTCCGTTTCTATACAATGCTCTAGCCCACATGGTAGTGCAAGGCTTATTCTTAAATATTTAGGAAATGTGGCTTCCTATAGGAAATGCTTGAAAAGCATTTTTCACAAGACCCTTAGCAACGGTAAAAAAATGGGCACATGTACAAGTGCATAATAGTTGAAAGTCTCGTACACTTATGCTATATGCAATGTACCCAGGAGCAAAAGGAATATGAAAGTGTTTGTAGACCTGTATAAAGCTTAGTCATAAAGGCTTGTTTCTCAAATGAGACATCTAGTAGCATTGTACCACTCTGGATAATTGACTTATAAAAAGGGGGTTCCAAGGAGCTCTAAAGAGAGGCTAAAGGTAGCATAATTGAAAAACAAAATAGCCTTAGATCATAGGGAATTTGCATATGTGATAAGATATCCTCTTTATATAAGCACAGAGTTACATTTGAGCCCTGAGCTTTGCCAGCTCAAAATCAAAAGCAGAAATTAAATATTTGGACTATTTATTTCTGAAGCTACGATTATTAGATTTCCTCCATTTCTTACACGATATCCAATTAATATTGTTCCATCCTAAAGATATGGAGAATAAAATGGACTGTGATGATTAATTTTGCCTCTTCTAGACAATGATTCATCCAACACAATATTGCAAGGCTAAAATATTTAAGAAATGTGTCCTCCTTTAGGCAATACTTGAAAACATCTTTCATAAGACACTTGGCAACAGTTAGAAAATAGGCCAAATCAGGTATATGTATTGACATCCACAATGTTGGTAATGAAACAAGTATATATCCTTGTCTCTTATATTGTGACTTGCATTTATTGTTCACATATTTGTATGGATTTTATGACATGGTTGAAATTTGACCGAGGAGAAAGAAGGTGAATGACCTAGGGAGAAAAATAGTTAGGGACAAACAAAGTGCTCAAAAAATCTGATTCTAGGAAAATAAGCAATGGAAATCCCACTTGAAACAAAGATAAATATGAACTTATAGAAAATTAATGTGTAAGCTCCTAAAGTGTGTTAACTTATGAAAAATCATCTTTGAGAGAGAAAGTGCGGAGAGATACACATGCGAGATAAGGTTCTTTTAACTCTTGTGTATGGTTTGAGAGATGAGTGCACATAATCTGTGGGGTTTCAGTGTACACACCATCCAATATAAAATAAGTCAATAGAAAAAGGACCATAATTTAGTTTCACTTAGGAGATAACATCAATTCAGGGAATCCCCACATCCATTTGCAGAGGTGAAGGATGAAACAAAGACCACCAAGTTTCCATTGCAATATAGACACAAGTGTAAAGCATGTTTAATAGTCATGGAGATGGGAAGAATTGATCCCTCACATAGGTAAATCTAGTCCTCATGCAAACCAAAAGAACTGTAACCAAAGTTGTAGGAGTCTAAGATAGAAGACTCAACTAGTATAACAAGAGTTGCAGGAGTATGAAATGGAAATCACTTCTAGTGTAACAGGAGTCACAAGAATATGCCAGATTGAAGTCATGGCCAATATAAGAGGAGTCATAGGAGTCTGAGATTGCATTTGAAGTAGAAACAGAAACATATGTGATCATTTTTCAATCCATGAGACTGAAGCAACGCCTAAAAGGAGACAAATTAGAAGGAAAGCACAGTTAGAAGAAATCCTAGGATCTAAATGTAGAAATTCAAGGCAATGTAGAGACAAATTGTGTATATAGGAAGTTTGCACTTATTTTTGCTAAATATTTATTTAGAATAGAAATTTGTTTTTTCATAACAAGGATTATTTCCTTGCATGGGCACAGAACAATTTTTCAAAACAGAAATTGTTTTATGGAACTTGGTGTATGAGATTGGAAACTCATTATGTGTCAATAGAAATCAATTTTTTGTGGAGTTCTGGAATAGTGAGAGATTTCAAATTTGTTGGCATGATTACAATAGTAGAGTTGTAAATTACTTTATTGATGTGATGGGAAACAATAAAGTTGTGAATGAAGAAAATGGTTCATAGCAGAGTTGGTGATTTCAATATACTTTTCCATCAACAATACGAAAATTGTGTTTTCCACATCTTTTGCTTCGAGGTAGATTTTTGACATGGTTGATTGCTTACTTGATATTGAAAAGACAAAAATGGAGAAGTACAACATGCTCAGTATAAATGCAACACTAATTAGTTAGACATGGAATCAACTACGTATTAGAGCTTGTACATTAAAAAATTGGTGATCCTACAAGAACATTCATATGAAGTGAAAGGTATTTTTTTCAGTCTTGTTCACGGTTTTTCAAAAACATTACGGGTTTTATTTCTTAAGAAAAAGACATATGCTTTGATTGATTTTAATAATTTCAAGGCTAGGGTAGAAGAAGGATGTGGTAGAAATATAATTGTTCTCCAGTTCTGTAGTGGAGGATACTTTGATATGTTCACTGATTCTTGTAAGAAAGGTTTCGAAGGAAAATAGGTGATTATGGAAGGTAGAGTGATAGAGCCTTGGACATGATAAAAAATATGTTGTAGATGGGTAAATTATAAAATCAGGGACACAACATGTCTAACAAGTGTCATAAGATTCTAAGGTCACCCTTGGAGTAGACATCGAAGCATACGTAAACAAGCCACAATTCATAGCATTTAAAAAATGTTGCAAATGAGACACAATTTTTAAAGCAACATTCATATGGCTTCTCTAGGAAATGCTTGAAAGTCTCATACACTCTTATGCTACGCACAATGTACCCAGTAGCAAAAGGAATATCAAAGTTTTTGCAGACCTGTATAAAACCTAGTGATAGAGGGCCCTGTTATCAAATACTACATCTGATACCATTGCATCAATCTGGACAAGCGAGTTACACTAAAAAGGACTTTCGAAGGAACTTTAAAGAGATGCTAAAGATGGCATATTGTAAAAACAAAATAACATGCAGTTGTATTTTTAAATTGTGATGAATTTGCATATGTGATAAGATATTTTCTTTATATAAGCACAGAAAAATAAAATTGAAACCTTAGGATGATTTATTTCCATGATTTAGCATATTTCTTTCATTTCTAACAAGCTATGGATCATGATGATTATTTTTTCTGTTTCTATACAATGCTCTAGCCGACATGGTAGTGCAAGGCTTATTCTTAAATATTTAGGTAATGTGGCTTCCTGTAGGCAATGCTTGAAAAGCATTTTTCACAAGACCCTTAGCAACGGTAAAAAAATGGGCACATGTACAAGTGCATAATAGTTGAAAGTCTCGTACACTTATGCTATATGCAATGTACCCAGTAGCAAAAGGAATATGAAATTTTTTACAGACCTGTATAAATCTTAGTAGACTCCCGAATCCCTCCTGTTCTACATGAGTCTCCACTGAGAAGAGTACTCGAGTCAGACTTGCCTAGAGAGTTGGGACTTGGAAGCTTGGCCAAACACACAAATCTCTCCCGATAATAACAATCCCAATCCAGAACACAAAAGTGGAACCCATCATGGAAATGTGGCGGTTAAAACAGATTTTAAAAGGAAAAAATGGAAGCAAAAACCTTAACACCCACTTTTCCTATTGCATGATGCGACAAGAAGGTGACAACATGGTCTGCGATTGGAATTTTGGTGGATGCGTGGAAGATAGCACTACCTCAAACTTAATGAACAGTGTTGGTTGTTTAATATCTGAATATTTTTTGAGCTATAGTGGGTTGCATATCACATCCAATCTGAATTGGGAAGTAAAGGATAGGGGAACCAACATTAATCTACAAGGTGTGAAGTTTACAGGGAGTGTATAGGGAAAATAAGCTGAACAAAATATTGTTGCAGAAGATTGAGAAAATACCTAAAACGTTCGTCCTGACCAGAATGCAACACAACCTAATCTGTGAAAGTCCCTTTATGAAAAATTAGTGAAATCGAACCTGTGTGAAGTTTACAGGATGGAGTATACAGGAAAAATAAGCCGAACAAAATATTATTGCAGAAGATTGAGAAAATACCTAAAACGTTCGTCCTAACTAGAATGCAACACAACCTAATCTGTGAAAGTCCTTTTATGAAAAATCAGTAAAATCGAGCCTGAGGAGATGCAAGTCGATACCCATGTGCCGCTATGAGGTGAAGTTTTCCAACCCATGACTGAATTTCTCGACCTGATCCAGCAATATGAAGTGAAGTTTTCCAACCCATGACTGAAATTCCCTACCTGATCGAGCAATTTCTCTTCTGAGCAAATGAGCAAAAATGATGATTTCAATGTCATTGGCTGTATAGCCACTAAAATTTCAAGTTTTGAAAAGATAATTGTCAAATTGGGGGAAATTAAGTTTAAAGATTTTTTTGTCAAATTGGGGGAAATTAAGTTTAAGGATTTTTTTTTAATTTATAGGTGTCCTTAGAATGAGTTATGAGTGATTTAGTTTACCATTTTTATAGAAAATTGTTGTGTTGTTTTGAAAAAAAAATTATAAAACTAATGAATTATTATTTTTTGAAACTATGGAAGTTATTTTAAATGGTCATGTTATTTTTGAGACCATTCATTGAACTTATGCAAATATTTAGATAGGGGATAACCAAATTTTTTTAATTGCTTTGCTAGGGTTTCAGCTCGCACATTAGGGTTCTTGGGTTCAGCTCTTCTGCAGACGTCATGGCTGCCATTGATGGAGGTTCCCAACCGCCCTCCTCCTTTGTGCTCCCTCCTAAAATCAAATCTTTCATGTGCCTGGTTCCCAACCGCCCTCCTCCTCGCCTTTCAAAAGAGAGTCTCCATATACATGAAGTTGTCAAACACCATTTTCAGAATTATGTATTTAAACCGAATTCTCCATTTCATAAATCTGTAGCATTTATCTGCTGCTGCAAACAACTCATTATTTTATGCTGCATGCTTTCAGTCACAGCATTCCTTCCTGTTTTTTAAGCAACAGTTAAACCAGATTTCTTTTTTTTGTTAACATAGGTAGCTTGTTCCATTAAAATAGTCCTTTTAGCAGAATATAAGCAAATTATATCACCTATCTTGTGACAGATCATTGTAGCATCCTTGTCCATATTCCTTGCTCAATTTCCTTTATTAAATGGCCCAAATTAACATCTCCCTTTAGATACGCCAGAAAGACTGGCATTGTATTGCGGAGTAAATTTGCAATTTTCTTGTCATAAACTGTTTGAGCAGATATATTTCTCTGCACTAAAAGCTAGTTGTCCCTGTTATGCATCGAGAAGTAATGGACACACAAGTTGAGGATTCACAAGCTGTATAGGTGAAGTTTGACATGGCTTAAATTTAAGTACTCACTGAGTGGTTGTAGTGGAAGGGTAATGTTCTCTGCTGGTCCAAACTTGGGCATGATTGTCTCCTTGGACCATTAAATGGCTCCTTTTGGTCTTTTAAGGGCAAAGAGGCTTCTATGTGGTCTTCTGGACTGTTAAATGGCTCGTTTTGATTTGACTTT
>LPNX010334944.1:213733-224116 GCA_001517045.1 Pseudotsuga menziesii | reverse complement strand
CACTAAATATGCTTATTTTGTTGTGGGTAGCCCAGCCTAACTAAATCCAAAACAAAATTGAGCCACATCAACCATGGAGCCTTCGTAAACCACACATACTCTTGCATTACCTCATTCCTTATTCTGCTTGTAGACAACTTGTAATCAAGTGAAACCCTGGCCATATATAATTGAGTATGAAGATGTATGGGTATCATACATAACATATACATTACATGAACACATTGTTGGTGGGATTTTTCCAAAGGCCATGAAAAGGACTTGAATTAAAGATGTATTGAAGCCATATGAGTGGCACAACCATAGCGTATAAAGCCTAATTGCATTGTACCGACATTGTTTCTAATGGACCTTGGATTTGTGGGGATACCCTTATCTTGTTCTCTTCATGATTTAAAGGGTTTTCTAATGACCATATAACTTAGTTATATTTCCCTATGTCTGTAGAGTCCTATGAGAATAGGAAGGGAAGAATACCAAAAGTAAACGAGGAAGGCGAAATGTAGAAAGGAAATAGCAAGCCAAGCCTAATTTGGAAATGATTTGCATTGTTGGGTTACCCTAAAGGAAGAAGGGAAGGAAGGGAAGGTGTTTGCTAATATTGTATTATGGAAGAAGGAAGGATTAGAAAAATATTGAGGCTAAGAAGGAAGAGAAAAACAAGGGTACATAGCAATATAGGAAACCTTTTATGGGGACATTCATGGTAAGGAAGACTGGAAAAATCAAAAGAGGACACGGTAGGGGTTGGATAAATGAAGAAGGTATGCTAAATAGATGTTAAAGGGGCACATAACATAGGAGAAAAGGACACAATCATTCACTAATACTATAGGCACATTAGTCAACCCAAAAGGAACCACCACAAACCCACAATTCTCAAATCAAAATGTAAAAGCAGTTTTCATGATATTTTCATCCTTTATTTATAGATGATCATACCCCAATAAAAGCAGTTTTCATGATATTTTCCAAAGTATCTACTTTTTGCTAGAGTGCAGAATTCATTTTTTCCTATTGTTCCTATGTGTTGGATGACATTTTGTTAGCATTGTCGATGTTATTTTTTTGTTGAGCTATTAGAAAGATATAACAATCCTCATGGATTGAATCGAGCATATGCCCATCTATATTGGGTTCTTTAGAAATTTTACATCCAAATAAGTTTCTTCTTTTCATTGTTTTTTATTCAGATGGTGCAAGTTCTAAGTTATTTGTTGTAGGATACACACAACTAAATTAGTTAAGGAATGAATGTTACTTTTTCCCTATGTGATTGCATTAGATCGCTGCAATGTATTTTTAATCTAGGAATAACCTGGAGAATTCCTTGAAGAAAGTCCTCCAGCTTATTGAATCTTTGAGATACATAAATGCAACTCTAAACAGAAATGAAAGGAAGGAAACCTTTGCTTTGTCTCTGACAGCTAACAAAAACTAAAAGGGAGCATTAGGCAAGCCTGATAAAATATTTCTCCTTCCTCTATTATTGGTGGGGCTTTTTATGCCCCTTTATATGTCTTTTTCTCTTTTTTTGTGCCTACATTCACTGCAGCTTTATTGCATCTGATTCTATGCTAGCTCATAGGAATCCCTAAATATTTCTATATCTAAAATAATTTCTAACCACCTATACATAAGGAAAGCTATTTATAGTTTCTAAACTCACAATTGGTGATTTGTACTTTCTTTTCAACTTAGTCAGCATCTTCTCTCAAAGAAAAATTTTCGAAGTATCTATTTTTTCGTAGAGTGCGGAATTCTCTTTTTTCTATTGTTCCTATGTGTTGGACAACATTTTCTTAGCATTGTCGATTTTTTTTATCTATTAGAAGGATATAATAATCCTCAAGGATTGAATGTAGCATATGTCCATCTGTCTTGGGTTCTTCAGAAATTTTACATCCAAATAAGTTTCGTCTTTTCATTAGCCAGTTTTTCTACACAATTTGAATGTTGCCATATGCCAAACTTTGAATGTTTCACTCATAGACAAAGCCACAGCAGGATGAATCAAAGGAAGTCACAGCAATAATGAAGCAAATGTTAATGTTACAGCCACAAATGAGAATAATGTCATAGCTCTAAATGTTACACATCGAAACACATGGATACAGCATTATATTGAAACTCAGCGTTATTCTATACCATGGAGCTTAACATACGAAGTCTCATTGAAACACAGGGTTACATCTATACAGCGATTCACATATATAAAAAAGAGCTTTAAAGAAGAGTTTCATCACACTATACAGAATGGGCAGGATCTGAAACAGAGCAGGTGGAACATACATGCAATCAATACTTAATGTTACATAGCGAAGAATAGAACGAGCAGAATAGCGGAATCAGGATATTAGAGTCGGCGTGATAGCGAAATCAGGAGCCGCAACAACGGAAGGATAGTACCTTTCTCGTCCGAATGGCGGAAGCCCACAACTCAAGGATTGGCGACAATGGGAAAACTCTTCATCGGAGGAGAAATGATTAAACGACCGAAAGAATAGTTATTTTTCATCCGCAACGTCGCAGCGAAAAGCGGAACGGGAGCCGTAACGTTGGATATTTAAAACATCAGAAGTCGAAAGGACATCCCCTTCCGCAACGTCGGAGCGAAAAGCGGGATAGGAGCTGCAACGTCGAGCTTCAAAACATCGGAAGTCGGAGCGGAATGGGAGCCACAACACCGGAGGTATAAAGGCTTTCAGGAGCCACAACGGCGGAAGACGGAAAGACTACGGGCTCCGTGGTAGGTCTATCGGTGTCATAAATGTTATGAGTCGGATGGTTAGCACATTATGGAGCCGCAACGGTGGAGATTGAATGAACAAAATGTTTCGACACGAAACCAAATATTCAGCCGACTAAGGCAAATGCATCGGAAAAGAATATCGAGACTGAATCCGATTATCTTTCTGCAATGGCAGGAGGATAAGCAAATAAACCTCCGATTTAAACATTTAAAACCCTAGCGTGGCATGGCATTGGAAAGAAGTGGCGTGGCATGGCCTTGCAGAGCAGAGAATGACTATTCATGGAATGCAGAGATTCATGCAAGTTGAGTATTTCAAGGACTTAAGGGTTTTGAGAATCTATGGTATTCGTGGAATGTGAATCGTTTTGTACAGATCAGCATTCGAGACCTATTAACTGTTTCTCATTTGCAATTAGATGGAAAATGAAGAGTCCGTAACCGTTTCTGTAATGAATGGAGAGAATGGGAATCAACTGGAATCTCTCTCTCTCTCTCTCTCTCTCTCTCTCTCTCTCTCTATATATATATATATATATATATATTGTATCCATCAGATGAGATGGTGTGCGCTGTTCAGTAAGGTAATTTCGAATATAAGAGGTTGAGCACATTGCAGAAAAGGATTGAAGAGTTGGATACGATGATAGTTGCGGAGTATGAAGAGTCCAGATGAGAAAGAATATAAGAATGATACAGTGACAGTCTCAGTGAGTTCTGTGTGTGCTTAGTCTTGATGATAAACAGAGAAAAATGTACAGAGATAGAATTATAACATTTGTTGTGAATATCTGCAATATTGTCTAATTCAGAATCATAATGTAAATGCTGATTTATAAAGCCTAGTCATAGACAGTGAGGGGTTGTAAGGGTTTGATTCATTCTGTAATTCACAAAGTTCTCTGGGGTGTTGTAGCATCCCTCTGGTTGTTTCCAGAAAATAGAAACAAGTTGGTGCTTGTATAATTGGAAGTTGGAGCTTCCAGAGGTAGCAGCCTCGTCTGGGTTGAAGCTTAGGAAAAATAAAAGAATGTAAAGAGGAGTTGGAGCTTACCTTTCATTCTTAAGAAGAAGAGTGTTTACTGTTTCCTCATGAAAACATTGTGTCTTGTGTTCGTTGATGTGATTGAATGTTGACTATTATTTAATTTGCTGCTATATGTTGAATGGTTTAAACATATGTCCATAATAAATATGAAACATCTTTTAAAAAGATGCACTTTGGTATGTAACTGATTCACCCCCCCCCCCTCCTCTCAGTTACTTTAATCCGTCCCACAATTGGTATCAGAGCCAGGTTGCTCCAAATCAGTTTAACCACTGGAATATAGATCCTAATCAATGGACAAGAAATCAAAATTTACCAAACATGGACTACCTCTATTTGATGGACATAATTATGCCTTTTGGAGTATAAGAATGAAACTGTTTCTACGGTCTCAAGGAGTTGATGTATGGCAAGCTTGTTTAAATACATATAATGTTCCAGCAACTATTCCAACAGATCCTATAAGGAGAAGACTCTATGAGAGTAATTCAAAGGCTATGTATGGTATTCTAAGAGGCCTAGAAGCTTCAAAATTTGTTAAAGTAATGAACTATTCCTCAGCAAAATAAATTTGGGACAAACTAAAAACAGTCTATGAAGGGGATGATAAAGTTACAAATGCCAAATTACAAACATATAGATCTCAATTTGAAAGTTTGAAAATGGAAGAATCGGAAGATATAGCCACTTATTTCCTTCGAATAGATGAAGTTGCCAATACCATGAGAGGGCTAGGACAAAAGATTAAAGATGAAGATCTTGTACAAAAGGTTCTTAGATCTCTTCCTGCTAGATTTAATCCTAAGGTTTCTTCATTAGAAGAAAGAGCAGATTTAGATACCTTAGATATGGATACACTTAGTGGAATACTGACTGCATATGAAATGAGAATTTCTGGTGAGACTTCTTCCAGGAAAGAAGCAGCATTCAAAGCAGCAAAGAAGGAGAAGAAGAATAATAAAGAAGAAGTGAACCATTTTGAAAAATCAGAAAAAAATGAAGAAGAAGCAAATTTTCTCAAGAGCTTAAGAAAGGGTATAGGTAGGTACAAAGGTAAGCTTCCTTTGAAATGTTTTGGATGTGGTAGAATAGGCCACTTTGCTTCCAAATGTCCATATAGTAAGAACTCTGACAATGAGGAAGAAAGCAGTAAAAAGCCAAATCAATACAAAAATAAATACAAGAAGTCTTTCAATAGACGTACCTTCAAGAAGAAGAGTTTATTTACTAAAGAAGAAAGTGATATATCTAATTCCGATGAAAGTGATGATCAGTCAGATGAGAATCTCTTTATGGCTTTGGAAAATCAGAAATACCAGTCTGAAGAGGAAGAAGACGGTGAAGTGGATTTGGAAGCAGAATTGGTAAGTGCTCTATGTGATTTGAGAAGAGAAAGAAAAGAATGTAGACATCTTAAGAGAAATGTTAAAGAACTTGAGGATGAGTTGAAAAAATAAAATGATTCATTTGAAAGCACTGAAGCAATGATGATTGAATTAAAACTAAAAATGGAAGAAGCTAGAATCACTAAAGAATCTCTAAACAAATTAATTATGGTAAAGGATAAAGAGATTGAAAACCTGAAATCAAAAGTTGTCTTATTAAGGACGAAGGTACAGGAAAGCAACACGAATCACAGTTCTTCAATTCTAAATCAGATAATAGAAAGTTAGAGATCTGTAAATGATAAATCTGGACTTGGTTATAAGGCAGCGGTGATTAATGATGGTTCTAGTTCAAGTTTGAAAGAAACAGGTGCAGAAAAGAAGAATGAGAAAGGAGCTGATGAGAATTCAGTGGTTGAGAAACAGGAAGAAAAATCAAGACCAATTGTTCAAAAAAGAACACATGACGAGTATCAGAATAAGTTTAATGGCTATTGTTTCTTTTGTTACAATTATGGACACAAGGCTGTGTTTTGTACTAAATTTTCAAGAAAAATATATGAACATAATGGTTATGAGAAGTCTAGACATGGATATGGAAAAAGATTGGATGTGACAAGTCAAAACAGAAATAGCAATACTCATAACAGATTTGATATTTTAAACCATGAAACAGAATGTTATAAGTGTCAAAATTTTTGTCATATTTCAAGAAATTTCCCTACCAACTTTTAGAAAGTTAGTAAACTCATCTGTACTCATCAACAAACTCAAATCTGGAAAAGGAAGACTGAAAATCTGAAGGCTGAAAATTGTAACGTAGCACTGCAAGGTGAACATAAAATCAAATGGATAATAGACATTGGATGCTCCAAACATATGACAGGAAGTAAACATTTGTTTATCAAACTAGACAAAGGAAAAGAGGGATCTGTCACATTTGGAAATTATCAGACGGCTAGAATAATTGGAAGAGGGATTGTATGTTTAAATAGTAAGAAAAACTTGGCTGAAAATGTCCTGTTGATAGAAGACATGGAACACAACTTGCTGAGTGTTAGTAAAACATGTGATAAGGGATGCTACATGATATTTGATTCAAATGGATGTGAAATCAGAGATGTGAAAACAGATAAACTAATAGGTACAACCACAAGAAGTGCAAGCAATGTCTATATTCTAGATGAGAAAAAGAATGAATGCTGTCTTAGTAATGAGAATGAAAGCTGGTTGTGGCACAAGAGACTAGGTCACATCAATTTTGATAATCTGATCAATATGAGTAAGAATGAAGTTGTAAGAGATTTACCATCTTTAAAGAATCTCTTAGTTTCAGTGTGCAAGCAATGCCAACATGGGAAACAAACAAGAGTCATATTTAAAACAAAAGAATACTCCACAACTAAACTGCTTGAGATAGTGCATACTGACATATGTGGGCCCATGAGAACAAAAGGGATGAAAGGAGAAAAGTATTTCTTATTATTTGTGGATGATTACACTAGAATGACTTGGCTTTACTTATTGAAAAATAAATCTGAAGCTTTTGACTGCTTTCAAACGTTTAAAGAATTTGTTGAAAATGAATGTGACAAGAAAATAAAGTGCCTGAGATCTGATAATGGAGGAGAGTACGTGTCAAATGAATTTAACAAATTTTGTGATGTGAACGGGATAAAGAGACACTTCTCTGTGACTAAAACACCCCAACAGAATGGGGTAGTAGAAAGGAAAAATAGAACAGTAGTAGAGATGGATAGAACCATGCTCCCTGAAGCAAAGTTGAGTAATGTGCTTTGGCCTCAAGCTATTCACACAGCAGTTCACATACTAAATCGATGTCTGCTAAGAAATAACCAGTCTGTCATGCCATATCAAATGTGGAAAGGAAGACCAGCCATCGTTAAACATTTCAGGATTTTTGGCTGTAAGTGTTATATCAAACGAGTAGATCCACATTTGGGAAAATTAGACTCTAGAACCGATGATGGATTATTAGTTGGCTACTCCTGCTCTAGAAAATCATATAAATGTTATAATTTAAGACTAAGAAAGATCATTGAAGCAATAGATGTAACATTTGATGAATCTGCATTCTTAAAATCAAAGACTAAGCAAAAGGAGTTTGAGACTCATGATATATTTGACAAGCACAGGTCAGATGATGAAGAGGATGAAATAGAAGAGGTTAAGGCTGATGATAGTGACAGATCTACAAGTGATGATGAACAATGCTTCAGTCCTTCAAAAAATACAATTTCAACAAAATCTCCAAGTAGTCGAATACAGAAAAATCACCTTGAAGAATTGATTATTGGGGATATAAACTCAGGTGTCGAGACAAGAAGTAAAAGACAACAACCCATCCTTGAAGAGCAGGTATCACTTCTCTCTCTAAATGAACCGAAAAATGTGAAGAAAGCTATCAAAGATGAACATTGGGTAAATGCTATGATAAATTGCTTAGCCAAATCGAAAAGAATCATACCTGGGAACTAGTTCCTAGACTTGCAAACAAAAATGTAATAGGAGCTAAGTGGGTTTTCAGGAATAAACTAGATGATACAGGAAAAGTAACCAGAAATAAAGCAAGACTATTTTGCAAAGGTTATGCACAGGTAGAAGGGATTGATTACAGTGAAACATTTGCCCTTGTTGCTAGAATGGAAGCAATAAGGTTGATTTTAGAATATGCCAGCTCCAAACAAATTAAAGTCTACCAAATGGATGCGAAGTCAGCTTTTCTGAATGGTGATCTGGAAGAGGAAGTCTACATGGAGCAACCAGAAGGATTTCATGTACAGGATGCATCACAGTTTGTTTACAGATTGAAGAAAGCATTATATGGATTAAAGCAAGCACCTAGGGCATGGTACTCCAGACTAGATAACTACTTAATGCAGCAAGGATTCAAGAAAGGTCACATAGATAGTAACCTGTACATTAAAGAAGAGAATAACAACCTTATTATTATAGAAGTTTATGTTGATGACATAATTTTTGGGAGTGACGATGATAGACTGAGCACAAAGTTTGCTGAAAGCATGCAGCAGGAATTCGAAATGTCTATGCTAGGAGAAATGAAGTTCTTTCCTGGATTACAAATCAATCAATGTGACAGAGGTATCTCTATCTCTGAGACTAAATAAATTAATGAAATGTTAAAGAAATTCAAAATGGAGGACTATAAGCTAGTTGGTACACCTATGGTCACTGGATGTAAAATCAGTAAAGATGATAACTCTGGAGATGTAGACCAGACTATGTACAAATCCATGATTGGCAGACTACTCTATGCTACAGAAACTAGGACAGACATTATGCATGCTGTTTGTCAGGTTGGAAGATTTCAGGCTTCACCTAAGAATGGTCACTTGTTGGTTATAAAGAGGATTTTCAGATACTTAAAAGGAACAACAAATCATGGTTTATGGTATCCAAAAGATAACTCTCTGGACTTATATGCATTTACTGATGCTGACTGGGATGGATGTGTTGATGACATGAAAAGTACCAGTGGTGCTGCCTTCTTTCTTGGAGGTTGTTTGGTAAGCTGGTCCAGTAAGAAACAATCATCTGTTTCATTATCTACAGCTGAAGCAGAGTATATAGCAGTAGCAGGATGTTTCACCCAGATTCTTTGGATGAAGCAGATGTTGAAGGATATGCACATACAGAATGATGATCCCATACCCATTTTCTGTGATAATACAAGTGCAATAAGCATTTCAAAGAACCCAGTGAGGCATTCAAAGACTAAACACATACCCATCAAATATCATTTTCTGAGAGAGCAGGTGCTGTCCAAAGTTATTAAGCTTGAATATGTTGGAAAAAAAGACCACATTGCTGATATTTTCACTAATCCCCTTCCCAAATCTCAGTTTGAAATGCTTCGAGCTCAGTTGGGGGTTTGTCCTCTCTGAATATTTTCTCATTCACATTACAGGTTCTGATTTCCTGTGTCAAATGGTTCCAGATTTTGGTTATTTCTGTGTTCTCTTAATTTCTGAACATATTCAGTAAAGATTGGTTTCATTTTTTTAGCTGTTAGTTGTCTCACAGTGACAGGGAGAGACATATTCATAGGGGGAGTTCTCTTTCTATCTTTGCCATGGATGTCAAAAGGGGGAGAAAGCTTTCAAAGTTTGTCATCATGTCAAAGGGGGAGTTTGTTAGGCAGTTTTGCTACACAGTTTGAATGTTCCCATATGCCAAACATTGAATGTTTCACTCACAGACAAAGCCATAGCAGGATGAATCAAAGGAAGTCAAAGCAGTAATGAAGCAAATGTTAATGTTACAGCCACAGATGAGAATAATGTCAGAGCTCTAAATGTTACACATTGAAACACATGGATACAACATTATATTGAAACTCAGCGTTATTCTATACCATGGAGCTTAACATACGAAGTCTCATTGAAACACAGGGTTACATCTATACAGCGATTCACATATATAAAACAGAGCTTTAAAGAATAGTTTCATCACACTATACAGAATGGGCAGGATCTGAAACAGAGCAAGCAAAACATACATGCAATCAATACTTAATGTTACATAGCGAAGAACAGAACGAGCGGAATAGCGGAATAGTGGAATCATGATATTATCGTCGGCATGATAGCGAAATCAGGAGTTGCAATGGCAGAAGGATATTAACTTTCTCATCCGAAATGGCGGAAGCCCACAACTCAAGGATCGGCGACAATGGGAAAACTCTTCATCGGAGGAGAAATGATTAAACGGCCGAAAGAATTGTGATTTTTCATCCACAGCGTCGGAGCGAAAAGCGGAACGGGAGCTGCAACATCAGAGCTTTAAAACATCAGAAGTCAGAAGGAAATCCCCTTCCGCAACGTGGGAGCGAAAAGCGGAACAGGAGCCGCAACGTCGAAGCTTCAAAACATCGGAAGTCAAAGCGGAATGGGAGCTGCAACGATGGAGGTATAAAGGCTTTCGGGAGCTGCAACGGCGGAAGACGGAAAGACTACAGGCTCTGCGGTAGGTCTATCGACGTCGGAAATGTTATGAGTCAGATGGTTAGCACATTATGGAGCCGCAATAGCGGAGATTGAAAGAACAAAATGTTCCAACATGAAACCAAATATTCAGCCGACTAAGGCAAATGCATCAGAAAAGAATATCGAGACTGAAGCCGATTATCTTTCCGCAATGGCGAGAGGATAAGCAGA
>LPNX010334944.1:202058-213128 GCA_001517045.1 Pseudotsuga menziesii | reverse complement strand
TATATATATTGTAGCAAGCAGATGGGATGGTGTGCGCTGTTCAGTAAGGTAATTTCAAATATAAGAGATTGAGCACATTGCAGAAAAGGATTGAAGAGGTGGATACGATGATAGTTGTAGAGTATGAAGAGTCCAGATGAGAAAGAATATAAGAATCATATAGTGATAGTCTCGGTGAGTTCTGTATGTGCTTAGTCTTGATGATAAACAGAGAAAAATGTACAGAGATAGAATTATAACATCTGTTGTGAATATATTCAATATTGTCTAATTCAGAATCATAATTTAAATGCTGATTTATAAAGCCTAGTCATAGACAGTGAGGGGTTGTAAGGGTTTGATTCATTCTGTAATTCACAGAGTTCTCTGGGGTGTTGTAGCATCCCTCTGGTTGTTTCCAGAAAATAGAAACAAGTTGGTGCTTGTATAATTGGAAGTTGGAGCTTCCAGAGGTAGCAGCCTCGTCTGGGTTGAAGCTCAGGCAAAATAAAAGAATGTAAAGAGGAGTTGGAGCTTACCTTTCATTCTTAAGAAGAAGAGTGTTTACTATTTCCTCATGAAAACATTGTGTCTTTTGTTCGTTGATGTGATTGAATGTTGACTGTTATTTAATTTGCTGCTATATGTTGAATGGTTTAAACATATGTCCATAATAAATCTGAAACGTCCTTTAAAAAGATGCACTTTGGTATGTAACTGATTCACGCCCCCCCTCTCAGTTACTTTAATCCGTCCAACAGTTTTTTATTTGGATGGTGCAAGTTCTAAGCCATTTGTTACAGGATACACACAAAGAAAGTAGTAAAGGAATGCATTTTACTTTGTCCCTATGTGATTCCAATAGATCTTTCCAATGTATTTTTTGATCTAGGAATAACCCAGAGAATTCCTTGAAGAAAGTCCTCAATATTTTTTTTCTTTGACTCTACTCATTATTGGTTGCATTTATGCTAGCCATTGAAGTAGCTTCTTTTCTTTACATTACCCATCATAAAATCCTACTTGTACTAACAACTACAAGAAAGAAATATCAAAAGATAACATAAAACATGCATCAATGCACAAAGCTAGAAAACACTCAAGAATGCAATAGCGCCAATAAATCTAGATGAAATGTTTAAGCCTTTAATATTTTGTCATGACACTTCATATTTTCATAGATATCCCAAGCCATGTAGACGACATGGGTTCCCAAAAATACAATGGCAATGACAAGCTTGATTTCAATCCAATGCTTCATTTCTACCTTGACCAACAAAGGATAGATAGAGAACAACTTTTTATTCAATAGCAGAAAACCATTTGCATTTCAGTTATGCAATATGTAAGAGCCATACTGGCCACCAGTTTATTGATTCTATAAGATACATATATGAAACGCTAAACACAATCGCCAACCATTGAAATAGCTTCTTTGCTTTACAATAATCCTAGTTGTACTAGCAATGACCAGAAAGAAATATAAAAACATAACATAAAACACGCATCAATGGAGAAATCTAGAAAACACTCAAGAATGCAATAGCCCCAATAAATCTAGATGGAATTTTTAGGACTGCAATATTTTGCTGTGACACTTCATATTTGCATAGATATCCCAAGCCACTTCGAGGACATGGGTTCCAAAAAATACAATGGCAATGCCAAGCTTGATTTCAATCCAATGCTTTATTTCTACCTTGACCAACAAAGGATAGATAGAGAACAACTTACAACATTTTATTCAATAGCAAAAAACCATATGCATTTCAATTATCCAATATGTAAGAGCCACACTAGCCACGAGTTTATTGAATCTTTGAGATACATAGATGCAACTCTAAACACAATTGAAATCAAGGAAACCTTTGCTTTTCCTCTGACAACTAAGAGAAATATTACATAATTGAAATTCATCTAGCAAATGTTCATTGAAATGCATCTTTGAATCGAGCATATGCCCATCTATCTTGGGTTCTTTAGAAATTTTACATCCAGATAAGCTTCTTCTTTTCATTGTTTTTTATTCGGATGGTGCAAGTTCTAAGTCATTTGTTGTAGGATACACACAACTAAATTAGTTAAGGAATGAATGTAACTTTGTCCTTATGTGATTGCATTAGATCGCTGCAATGTATTTTTTGATCTAGGAATAACCTGGAGAATTCCTTAAAGAAAGTCCTCCAGCTTATTGAATCTTTGAGATACATAGATGCAACTCTAAACACAAATGAAATGGAGGAAACCTTTGCTTTGTCTCTGACAGCTAACAAAAACTAAAAGGGAGAGTTAGGCAAGCCCGATAAAATATTTCTCCTTCCTCTATTATTGGTGGGGATTTTTATGCCCCTTTATATGTCTTTTTCTCTTTTTTGTGCCTACATTCACTGTGGCTTTATTGCATGTGATTCTATGCTAGCTCATAGGAATCCCTAAATATTTCTATATCTAAAATAAGTTCTAACCACCTATACATAAGGAAATCTATTTATAGTTTCTAAACTCACAATTGGTGATTTGTACTTTCTTTTCAACTTAGTCAACATCTTCTCTCAAAGAAAATTTTCAAAAGTATCTATTTTTTCCTAGAGTGCGGAATTCTCTTTTTTCTATTGTTCCTATGTGTTGGAGAACATTTTCTTAGCATTGTCGATTTTTTTTATCTATTAGAAGGATATAATAATCCTCGTGGATTGAATCTAGCATATGTCCATGTGTCTTGGGTTCTTTAGAAATTTTACATCCAAATAAGTTTCGTCTTTTCGTTGTTTTTTATTTGGATGGTGCAAGTTCCAAGCCATTTGTTACAGGATACACAGAAATAAAGTAGTAAAGGAATGTATTTTACTTTGTCCCTATGTGATTCCAATAGATCCTTCCAATGTATTTTTTGATCTAGGAATAACCCAGAGAATTCCTTGAAGAAAGTCCTCCATATTTTTTTCTTTGACTCTACTCATTATTGGTTGCATTTATGCTAGCCATTGAAGTAGCTTCTTTTCTTTACATTATCCATCATAAAATCCTAGTTGTACTAGCAAATACAAGAAAGAAATATAAAAAGATAACATAAAACATGCATCAATGCACAAAGCTAGAAAACACTCACGAATGCAATAGCCCCAATAAATCTAGATGAAATGTTTAAGCCTCCAATATTTTGTCGTGACACTTCATATTTTCATAGATATCCCAAGCCACGTAGAGGACATTGGTTCCCAAAAATACAATGGCAATGACAAGCTTGATTTCAATCCAATGCTTTATTTCTACCTTGACCAACAAAGGATAGATAGAGAACAACTTTTTATTCAATAGTAGAAAACCATATGCATTTCAGTTATGCAATATGTAAGAGCCATAATGGCCACCAGTTTATTGATTCTATAAGATACATATATGCAACACTAAACACAATTGCTAGCCATTGAAGTAGCTTCTTTTCTTTACAATAATCCTAGTTGTACTAGCAATGACCAGAACGAAATATAAAAACATAACATAAAACACGCATCAATGCAGAAAGCTAGAAAACACTCAAGAATGCAATAGCCCCAATAAATCTAGATGGGATGTTTAGGCCTGCAATATTTTGCTGTGACACTTCATATTTGCATAGATATCCCAAGCCACTTCGAGGACATGGGTTCCCAAAAATACAATGGCAATGGCAAGCTTGATTTCAATCCAATGCTTTATTTCTACCTTGACCAACAAAGGATAGATGGAGAACAACTTACAACCTTTTATTCAATAGCAGAAAACCATATGCATTTCAATTATGCAATATGTAAGAGGCACACTGGCCATGAGTTTATTGAATCTTTGAGATACATAGATGCAACTCTAAACACAATTGAAATCAAGGAAACCTTTGCTCTGCCTCTAACAGCTAAGTGAAATATTGCATAATTGAAATTCATCTAGCATATGTTCATTGAAATGCATCTTTGAATCTAGCATATGTTCATCTATCTTGGGTTCTTTAGAAATTTTACATCTAAAAAAGTTTCTTCTTTTAGTTGTTTTTTACTTGGAGAGTGCAAGTTCTAAGCCATTTGTTGCAGGATACACACAAATAAAGCAGTAAAGGAATGGATGTTACTTTGTCCGTTTGTGATTGCAATAGATCCCTGCAATGTATTTTTTGATCTAGGAGTAACCTTGAGCATTCCTTGAAGAAAGTCCTCCAGCTTATTTTTCTTTGACTCTACTCATTGTTGGTTGCATTTGTGCTAGCCATTGAAGTAGCTTCTTTCCTTTACATTAATTCTATTTGTACTAGCAACCGCAAAAAAGAAATATAAAAAGATAACATAAAACAGGCATCAATGCACAAAGCTAGAAAACACTCAAGAATGCAATAGCCCCAATAAATCTAGATGAAAAGTTTAAGCGTGCAATATTTTGCTGTCACACTTCATATTTGCATAGATATCCCAAGCCACCTGGAGGACATGGGTTCCAAAAAATACAATGGCAATGGCAAGCTTGATTTCAATCCAATGCTTTATTTCTACCTCGACCAACAAAGGATAGATAGAGAACAAGTTTTTATTCAATAGCAGAAAACCATATCCATTTCAGTTATGCAATATGTAAGAGCCATAATGGCCACCAGTTTATTGATTCTTTGAGATACATAAATGCAACTCTAAACACAATTGAAATGAAGGAAACCTTTGGTTTGCCTCTGACAGCTAACAGAGGCTAAAATCATTTTATCTGAGCATCAAGCAAGCTCGGTAGAATTCTTGGAACTTTAAAAAAAACTATGTTTAACTAAAATCATTTAATGGGAACATAACTTAACTAGGCAAGCTCTTTGGAACTTGAACCGATCGGCAGAGTTCGACAATATCGTTCCAAAACTGCAAAAGAGCAGTGTCAGTGTCAGCGTCAGTGTCTCCTCCCAGAATTCCGTCTTCAATTTGTGGTTTCGCAGTTTGGAAAAGGAGTAGTCTAACGGGTCGACAATTTCCCCCAGTGTTAGACTGCTCCGTCTACCCACACCGTTAACTCCTCCCAGAGTCCGGCACATCCATCTAGGAATGGGTCCCTCCCGAATCTTCTTATGAATGTGATTTTTACCATGGATCCCTTTGTCTTGGTCTCCGCACCACATTGCAATCTCATACTCTTTTAGGAAACTTTCCAGCGCCACACATGAAAAAGATTGACTACCATATTCAATTTTCTTGCTCTCACATTGACCATGTTAAGTCTGTATATAAATTTGCCATTAGTCTGGAATTTATCATCCTAAAATCACCTAAAAACTGATTCTAAACCTCTTCTTCAGACTTCAGACTTCAGAAGGCTAAATGCATAAATATCAGATAGTGCATGGTAACACCATAATTACAAAAAGATATGAATGAACAGCATCAATTTCCTTTTTTGGATAAAAACGTTGCTTATTCACCCTATTTGTATTTCCACATCCAATGTTAGAGAGAATCTTCAAGACAACACAACATGTTCTGGTTGTAATTAGATAGGGTGTAAAGGCATTGTCTCGCTGGTATTTTTGTTAGAACCTATGACCAAATACTAATCCACATTCAGCTGAGTTAAAGCCAAACCTTAGAGATACTCATTCAGCTACTAGGCTGTTTTTCATTGCCAATATTTTTCATGAATGCCTATGGTGGAAGTTCTTACAGAAGGACATGGACTTTGGAATGATGCAAATTATATGGAACTAAATGCATGTCTTTTTGCTATGTTATTTATCCTACGGCGTGTGCAGCAGGACAACGATCACGTTCAGAAGAAGATTCGGGAGGGACCCATTCCTGGATGGACCGGACGCCGGAAAGAGTTAACGGCGTGGATAGACGGAGTAGTCTAACGCCGGGCTCCGTTTGGAAAATCTTCCCCAGAGTTTCCAAACCCATTGCACGAGCTCGAAGATCTTCGTCTGCATTGCTATCTTGCAAGACCATTTGGCACACATGCAAGAGGGTGGCCTCAATATCAATCACATTTAATTTCCAGAGTGAGCGAATCAGCAATTCTTTGTTGGACTGTAGAAATGCTTTCAACCGACTATAATAATCAGAATAATTTTGTGCTGTACGCAGCTGGCGGCTCAAATCTAGCAGTAATTGTATTAGTGCACAAGCAGCTGTTGCTGCTGTGATTCGCAATTGATTTACATGCAGCACATCCGAAGATCCACCTGCTTCCTTTGCCACTTGCCTTTCATATATGGAACCAATTATCTGCAGCAGATTGCCTCCGTAAGAACCCGAGCCTGCACTGAGCCGTTGAACTTCAGATTTAGCATGTTGTACAAACCCTTCTTTGTCACCTTGTACATACTGACTAAGACGATTTTTCAAAATCTGTGCAAGTTTTTCATCTCTTTCGTTCTAGGCAGCATTCAACTTCTCTTCTTGCACTTCCATGCTATCAGTAGACGAAAAACAAGTCACCATTGAAGGCATTCCAAGCTGGCCTACATACTCTTCAAATAACTCAATTCCAAACAGCATAGCAAAGGCTTCTGCTGGGTCTTTCATTGTTCCCATTCTTACTTCTGCTCGGGCTTTTCCAAACAGAATAGCAAGGACTTCTACTGGGTCGTTTCCAAGCAGCATAGCAAGGACTTCTGCTGGGTTTTTCAATATTGTTCAATATTGTTCCCATTGACGGTTCAGCTGGGTCTTTTCCAAACAGCGTAGCTGAGGACTTCTGCTGATCGGTATTTCATTTTTCCCATTGGCACTTCTGCGGGGTCTTTTCCAAACAGCATAGCAAGGATTTCTGCTGGGTCTTTTTCAAACAGCATAGCAAGGATTTCTGCTGGGTGTTTCATTCTTCACATTGATACTTCTGCTGGGTCTTTTCCGAACAGCACAGCAAGGACTTCTGCTCGGTCTTTCATTTTTCCCATTGATACTTCTGCTGGGTCTTTTCCAAACAGCATACCAAGGATTTCTGCTGGGTCTTTTTCAAACAGCATAGCAAGGGAGTCTTTCATTGTCCCCATTGATACTTCTGCTGGGGCTTTTCCAAACAGCGTAGCAAAGACTTGTGCTGGGTCTTCCACTGAGCCGTTGAACTTCAGATTTAGTTTGTTGCACAAACCCTTCTTTGTCTCCTAGTACATAAAGATTAATACGATCTTTCAAACTCTGTGCAAGTTTTTCTACTCTTTCCTTTTGGAAAACCTTCAACTTTTCCGGCTCTGATAGTTCTATGGTATCTTTATTTTGACCTTCTGTTGGGCCTTTCATTGATACGCCTGCTATTCCATGTGCGTCATATGATGCCCGTTTTGCTGGATCACTGAGAACTTGGTAAGCTTCTCCCATTTCCTTCAATTTTTTAGCCGCTCGACGAGTATTTGGATTTTTATCCAGATGAACATTCCTTTCATAAGCTCTCTTAATCACTGCTTCAGTGGCCCTGGGATGGACACCAAGCAAGTCGTAATAACGGGTTTCCTTCACCATTTCTACGAATCTCTGGCAGATTCAAGAACTCCGGCAGAATCAGCTGCGAATTCGGTGTTCCCCGCGAGCTCTGCTGGCTTGGATCGGAAAACAACAATAGGCGAAATCAGGCCGATGATATGTTTCGTATTATTTCCTGTATTTACATAGAGATGAAAATTGACAATTGACAACAAAAAGCCAAAAAATTCAACATATAAAGGAGAAAAGAGATAGAAGAGAGTCTTACTTTAATATTATCGCCTTTCCTTTCGCAGCAATCTTCTGTATCGCAAAGAAATTGAATTAAGATCTGAAGAATCTGTTCACAAATTTTATTATGAAATTAAACATAAGAGGTCTTTTCTATATATACAGTTTAATTTAACATTTTCCTTAATAAAATAAAATTTAATATTTTTTTCAATAAAATAATGTTATGTAGTTTTGTTATCCACTTTTAAAAAATAAATAAACAAAAATTTAGTAGTTTTTTATCTTTTTTTTCTAAAAAAATATTAAAATATTATTGATTCCTGAAAATTGACTTTGACCAAGTGGTTATTTTCCCCAAAAATTTACTTTTGTAAACTTGTTTGACCAAGTTCCCAGTTTGGGACCACCTGGCATTGCTTGAGTTTGCTACCACATGGCTCTCTGCTCTCTACTCTCTAAGAGGACCACAACCCCAAATAAAGCAATAACAACATCTAAGCAAGTGAGCCCTTTCCTTCTTAATCATGATTCAAACACCAATGGTTGGACCCCTTGTACCCCTATTTTCATGGAGATGGAAATAAACAACAAAAATGTCCGACCTCTTTAATTGAATTTGATCCAATCATCTTCTATTTTAATAATTATTTGATTAATCCTTTCCTTTTTTACCAAGTCCCTTCAATGCTTTAACATTTTTTTTTAACTTTGTTATGTACTCCAACACAATGTCAATCCATGAAATTTTAGAATAATTATGGTGAAGGATTTGGGGGCCTAATTGTGCGATGGAGTGGTTTTCACTCTCCCTACTTCATTGTTCATTGTAATATAATTTATGTTTACTTTTATTACCCATTTGAAAATATATAAAATACAATAGTTTTCTACAATAAATTGTGAAGACCCTTTACATTGGATGGTTCGGAAGGATGATTGTTTACCTCCCCACCTTTTGAGTATATTGTCTCTAATGTTGATTTAATAATTACTAGTTACATCATTTATTGAAACATAATTACTATGATGATGATGATGGTTAACGTCCACTCATACCAAATTTTGGTCTATCAGACCTAAAGAAACAAATTAATTAGTTTGTTTTAAAATTGTATTCCTATGCTCAAAGAGCTTGGTGAGAAGCATCTTGAGCTCACTATAATTTTGACAAGTTAAAAGGGCATGAAGGTCGGTATTGCAACAAATATTGTGAAACGGAGATCTAATGTAGGTGTACGTAGGACACTCTAAGAGGAAGTGGGTTTCGTCTTCAATGTTCCTATTCTCACAGAGACGACAGATCGTTTCCACCCATGGTGTTTTAGGAACTGTCCAATGACCTTTTTCACTATGGAGCTCATGAAAGTTCGTTCTTATCTTGGCTCTATTAATTTTTTTCTTTGAACTTGTTAATACAGAGAGATGCTTTTGATCTTCTAGAGTATGGTTGATGACCTTCTTGTAATATCATAATTTTCTTTTAGCCTCTAAATATTTCTCACAAATAATATGCTAATAAGGGGTGATAACCGAACCATTTTTTGGTGGCTACTACCATCTTGATTTTCCGATTTAGCTATTGGTGATGGAGTGTGGCTCGTCAACTATTCGAAGGTTTTCCTCACTGAAATTTTTTTTATTATCCTCCCCTTCCTCATTGAAAGTTCAAAATGAAATTTTTCCTAGGATCGCGGGCTATTTTGTACCAAAAAGTAGTTTCTTCAAAGTACTCTGGATAGAGTAGTTGAGGGAAATTATGGAGTGTTGTTAGATACTTCTTTAACTGAAGTTTTTGTTGAGGATACAATGTCACACATATGTATTAGGGAATACTTTATACTTTGCAAGGTACCCTCTAGTAGTCATTACTCCTCCTTGGTCGCATAAGTTAAGGAAAATGTTCTCAATCCGACTTACTTGACTTCAACAGGTTTACTTCAGTAAACTTACTCGGTAGTTTTACTTTGACTGATTTACTAGACAAGTTTACTTTGACTGATTTACTCTCAACAGGTTTACTTCGACTAACTGAATTTAACTTCACCACTTTTAGCCAAATTTCATAAATGGTGTTCCTTAGTCTAAAGACTTAAGAAATCAACAATATTTTTCACCGACTGGTAACATGAAGTAAAACTTGACACAACAACAATTTGACAGAATTACAAAATCATATAACCAAACATTAAGAAGACTTGTGTCGACCACTCTGTTGTAAAGCCTGGAACTTTTACTTGGTGAAATGTTTATGGATTCTTTGATCTTTCACTGAAACTGTAAGTGTAAACAACAATTACACAAGTAATTCTTGCAGAGAATGTGTTGCTAAATAAACATGTATTGCGCCATAAATTATTTGATTTATATAACTTGTCACGACATAACATAGAACTATATGCCGTAAATGCAAACTTGGAAATTTACAGAGATATTTCACCTTTCATAGAAATTCGGCTATCGACATTTTCAAATCCACATAAGCTTGAACTTTGACACTATTCTCTTCACTCTCTACTCGGAATTTTCTCAGAGTCCTCTCTGTTGTGTCTAACTTATTTTACAATCTTCTTCTTCTATTTATAGGGATACTAGAATTTGCTTCTCCATGAATCTACTGACTCAACATTGAAGACTGCCTTTTGTGAATAAAAGATTGAAAGTTCGCAGCGGATTCTGTCGCTGTGTTGTAGAACATATGAAGGAGTGGGCGGGTGATAGTAAGACCTGTTGAAAAAAAACAAATCGAATTGGACGATAAGACTTTTAGAAGTCGTTTCTGGTAGAAAACGCCGAAACAAAATGCTGTCGACTGCACATTATTTCTTTAGGTAAGAGAAATTTGAAATAACGGCAGTAAATAAACCTTGCTTATATTTCAAACGATTCAATCTTTGCAATTTAATTTTTGCTTCTAAATAATTATAATAAATAAAAGATTAGGTATCTTGTTTTTAAGATTGTGATGATTGTCTAAGCATGACTTGAGTATCTAAATTTTATTCAAAAACATTCTTATAAAGGCTTATCTATTTATCCGTGTTACTAAATGGTAGAATGAGATAGTTTATTCAGTCTATGAAATATTAAATGCCGAGGTTCCATGGTTTATGAGCACCAATCTGATCGTTTAGATTCCATTCGCTCTGTTGAATTCCATCTTATCTAACTTTCAATTCAATCTTTCCCTTTGAACAAAATTTTATTAATGAAGTAATTTTAGAATACTCTAAACTTTGATATAAACATCCATCTTATGTTTTTAGAATTTTAAATACAATCTTGGTAATAATTCTCATTACAGGGCTTATATTTTCTTAGACTTTTGGAAATGTCATATATTTTCTTGGACTTCTTTTATTTGTTTAAATGTTAAAGCACAAACTTCAAAAGTAAAAGATGTTTTTTTTTTTTATAATTGATTTTTTTTACAATG
>LPNX010334944.1:153203-201895 GCA_001517045.1 Pseudotsuga menziesii | reverse complement strand
AATTAATTTAAAATAATTATTATGTTAATTATTATTAAAAAATATAATTTAAAATTATTTGTATTAAAATTAATTAAAAAAAATATTTTTTATTGATACTTTTAATGAAATGTATTTAATTAAAATTATCCAATTTTTATATAGAGAGAGTGTGTTACTTTACAAAACTATGGTATTATTTAAAGGTTGAAAAAATAAGTTAAAAAAACATTTTTAGCTATTTTTCAATCTATTAATTTTGAAATTTAATAAACTTAAGGGACAATAAAATATCAAATTTATTGACCTATATTTTTAATTTGATAATTGTTATTTTGTTGACCCAAATAGAAGAAATTAATAAAAAAAATCTTTGAACTAATCCAAATATAAGAAACAAACAATACAATCTAAGTTAGAAAAACACTTTGAACAATTTCCGAGTGTGTAGTACTCAACATAATTCCCTATAAATTTATATATAGCTATATGATAATAAAAAAATTAAAGTTCACAAATTTATATTTATAAGTTTGGTCTTACTAGATTTTAACTATCATTATCATTATTATTTTAATTATTTGTATTATAAAAATTAAATATAAATATAAAAAAATTAATTATTTATATAATAAAGGCATCTTCCTTTGAACTCAATATGATCCTAGATAAATCCCAACGACAAATTAAATTCCAGAGACAGTACTGCAACATGTGCATATACAGTGTGTAGTACTCAACATAATTCCCTGTGCTGCTGCAAAAATTAACAACACTTCAAACACTGCACAAAGAGATAGATGTTTAAATTAATCTCATTTGTAAAAAAAATTAACAATGGTATGATATTTATAATCTTGTTATTCTTGGAAATTCTCTTTTATTATCTAACATAAATTAATAGAAAAGTTAGAGAATAAGGTTTAAAATTTGATTTATTGCATATTTACTGAGAGTAAATAATCAAATTATAAATTTGAAAAAAAATCATAAATTATTAATTTGAAAAACATATAATGTTGTGTGGCAATATGGCTATACATTGTGACAGTCGTGAAAGGTTATGTCGCATTTCAACAATACCCAAGATATAACACATTAATAATATGGCATTCAATGATGTTTAGAAAAACACATTCATAATGTGACTTTTGATGTCCATCAACATTCATCAAGGATGTCATATTTCAATGTTTATTATGTTCATTATGTTATTTATTAACGGTTATATTGCATTGTGACATTTATCCATGGTAAATTATTTAATGGCTTTATCGTATTGCAACATTCAATGACGCTTACGTTGGATTGAAACATTCCACCTTTGTACATTCCTTAATGGTTTTGTCGCTTTGTGACATTCATCAAGAGTTATGTTGGATTTCGATGTTCATAAAGGAATATATAGTTGTTTGACAAAAGAAATGGTTTAAACCACCCACATTCTACATAGTAATATAGAATATTATGTTGAGTTATATTGTTCAATTCATAAATGGTGTCATACAATTTTGCACAGCGGTGTGATACAATTTGCAGGGCTTTCTTATTTATACACATAATAATACATTCCTAATTGATTATTTTTGGTGAAATATTTCAATTTCTTGTTATGTTAAATTTATGGTATAAAATAAACTCTTATACTATGTTTAAATTAATCTCATTTGTGAAAAAAAAATTCACAATGATATGATATTTATAATCTTGTTATTCTTGAAAATTCTCTTTTATTATCTAACATAAATTAATAGAAAAGTTAAAGAATAAGGTTTTAAAATTTGATTTATCACATATATATTGAGAGTAAATTATCAAATTATAAATTTGAAAAAAAAATCATAAATTATTAATTTGAAAAACATATAATGTTGTGTGGCAATATGGTTATACATTGTGACACTCGTGAAAGGTTATGTCTCATTTCAACAATACCCAAGATATAACACATTAATAATATGACATTCAATGACGTTTAGAAAAACACATTCATAATGTGACTTTTGATGTCCATTGTTGTAACATTCAACAAGGATGTCATATTCCGATGTTTATTATGGTCATTATGTTATTTATTAACGGTTATATTGCATTGTGACATTCATCCATGGTAAATTCCTTAATGGATTTGTTGCATTGCAACATTCATTGACGCTTTGTGACATTCATCCATGGTAAATTCCTTAATGGATTTGCTGCATTGCAACATTCATTGACGCTTACATTGGATTGAAACATTCCACCTTTGTACATTCCTTAATGGTTTTGTCGCATTGATACATTCATCGAGAGTTATGTTGGATTTCGATGTTCATAAAGGAATATATAGTCATTTGACAAAAGAAATGGTTTAAACCATCCACATTCTACATAGTAATATAGAATGTTATGTCGCATTTTGATGTTTATCAAGGTTTACATTTCACTGCGACGTTATCAAGGGTTGTATCACATTACGATGTTAAACCATGGTTTGTTACAGTGTTTGGTTGGTATATGTCAACACAACAAAAAATGTGACACATTAATAATGCGATAGTGGGCATTTAATAAGCGTTATGTCGCATTGTGACGTTTATCACGGGTTATGTTACATTAGGGACATTCATCAAGGGTTATGTCACATTGTGATATTTGTCAAGGGTTATGTCGCATTGTGACGTTTATCAAGGTTTACGTTTCACTGTGAGGTTATCGAGGGTTATATCACATTACGACATTAATCCATGGTTTGTTACATTGGGCGTTTAATAAGCGTTATGTCGCATTGTGACGTTTATCATGGGTTATGTTACATTAGCGACATTCATCAATGGTTATGTCACATTGTGATATTTGTCAAGGGTTATGTTGCATTGTGATGTTTATCAAGGTTTACGTTTCACTGTGACGTTATCGAGGGTTATATCACATTACGACGTTAAGCCATGGTTTGTTACAGTGGGCGTTTAATAAGCATTATGTCGCATTGTGATGTTTATCACAGGTTATGTTACATTAGTGAAATTTATGAAGGGTTATGTCACATTGTGATATTTGTCAAGGGTTATGTCACATTATGATGTTTTCCAATGCTGACGTTTCACGATGATGTTATCGAGGGTTATATCGCATTACGATGTTAAGCCATGGTTTGTTTATCAATGTTGACATTTCACTATGATGTTATCAAGGGTTATATCACATTACGATGTTAAGCCATGGTTTGTTATAATGTCTCGTTGGTATATATCAACACAACCAAAGATGTGACACATTAATAATGTGATAGTGGGCGTTTAATAAGTGTTATGTCGCATAGTGACGTTTATCACAGGTTATGTTACATTAGGGACATTCATCAAGGGTTATGTCAAATTGTGATATTTCTCAAGGGTTATGTCACATTGTTATGTTTATCAAGGTTTACGTTCCACTGTCATGTTATCGAGGATTATATCACATTACGACGTTAAGCCATGGTTTGTTATAGTGGGCGTTTAATAAGCATTATGTCGCATTGTGACGTTTATCACAGGTTATGTTACATTAGCGACATTCATCAAGGGTTATGTCACATTGTGATATTTTTCAAGGGCTATGTTGCATTGTGATGTTTATCAAGGTTTACGTTTCACTATGACGTTATCAAGGGTTATATCACATTACGACATTAAGCCATGGTTTGTTACAGTGGGTGTTTAATAAGTATTATGTCGCATTGCGACGTTTATCATAGGTTATGTTACATTAGCGACATTCATCAAGGGTTATGTCACGTTCTCATATTTGTCAAGGGTTATGTCGCATTGTGATGTTTATCAATGTTGACGTTTCAGTGTGATGTTACTGCGACGTTATCAAGGGTTGTATCACATTACGATGTTAAACCATGGTTTGTTACAGTGTTTGGTTGGTATATGTCAACACAACAAAAAATGTGACACATTAATAATGCGATAGTGGGCGTTTAATAAGCATTATGTCGCATTGTGACGTTTATCACAGGTTATGTTACATTAGTGACATTCATCAAGGGTTATGTCACATTGTGATATTTGTCAAAGGTTATGTCGCATTGTGATGTTTATCAAGGTTTACATTTCACTGTGAGGTTATCGAGGGTTATATCACATTACGACATTAAGCCATGGTTTGTTACATTGCTCGTTTAATAAGCGTTATGTCGCATTGTGACGTTTATCATGGGTTATGCTACATTAGCGACATTCATCAATGGTTATGTCACATTGTGATATTTGTCAAGGGTTATGTTGCATTGTGATGTTTATCAAGGTTTACGTTTCACTGTGAAGTTATCGAGGGTTATATTACATTACGACGTTAATCCATGGTTTGTTACAGTGGGCGTTTAATAAGCATTATGTCGCATTGTGACGTTTATCACAGGTTATGTTACATTAGCGAAATTTATGAAGGGTTATGTCACATTATGATATTTGTCAAGGGTTATGTCACATTATGATGTTTTCCAATGCTGACGTTTCACGATGATGTTATCGAAGGTTATATCGCATTATGATGTTAAGCCATGGTTTGTTTATCAATGTTGACATTTCACTATGATGTTATTGAGGGTTATATCACATTACGATGTTAAGCCATAGTTTGTTATAATGTCTCGTTGGTATATGTCAACACAACCAAAGATGTGACACATTAATAATGTGATAGTGGGTGTTTAATAAGTGTTATGTCGCATAGTGACGTTTATCACAGGTTATGTTACATTAGGGACATTCATCAAGGGTTATGTCAAATTGTGATATTTCTCAAGGGTTATGTCACATTGTTATGTTTATCAAGGTTTACGTTTCACTGTGATGTTATCAAGGGTTATATCACATTACGACATTAAGACATGGTTTGTTATAGTGGGTGTTTAATAAGAATTATGTCGCATTGTGACGTTTATCATGGGTTATGTTATATTAGCGACATTCATCAAGGCTTATGTCACATTGTGATATTTGTCAAGGGTTATGTTTCATTGTGATGTTTATCAAGGTTTACATTTCACTATGACGTTATCAAGGGTTATATCACATTACGACATTAAGCCATGGTTTGTTACAGTGGGCGTTTAATAAGTATTATGTCGCATTATGACGTTTATCACAGGTTATGTTACATTAGCGACATTCGTCAAGGGTTATGTCACATTGTCATATTTGTCAAGGGTTATGTCGCATTGTGATGTTTATCAATGTTGACGTTTCACTGTGATGTTATCGAGGGTTGTATTCCATTACGATTAAGCCATTAATAATGTGATAGTGGGAATTTAGTAAGCGTTATGTCGCATTGTGACATTTATCATAAGTTATGTTACATTAGCGACATTCATCAAGGGTTATGCCAAATTGTGATATTTATCAAGGGTTATGTCACATTGTGATGTTTATCAAGGTTTACATTTCACTGTGATGTTATCGAGGGTTATATCACATTACGACGTTAAGCCATGGTTTGTTACAATGGGCGTTTAATAAGAGTTATGTCGTATTGTGACATTCATCACGGGTTATGTTACATTAGCTACATTCATCAAGGGTTATGTCACATTGTGATATTTGTCAAGGGTTATGTGACATTGTCATATTTTTCAAGGGTTATGTCGCATTGTGATGTTTATCAGTGTTGACGTTTCAGTGTGATGTTATCGAGGGTTATATCGCATTACGATTAAGCCATGGTTTGTTACAGTTGGCGTTTAATAAGCTTTATGTCGCATTGTGACGTTTATCACGGGTTATGTTACATTAGCGACATTCATCAAGGGTTATGCACATTGTGATATTTGTGAAGGGTTAGGTCGCATTGTGATGTTTATCAAGGTTTACGTTTCACTATGAAGTTGTCGAGGGTTATATCACATTACGGCGTTAAGCCATGGTTTGTTACAGTGGGCGTTTAATAAGCGTTATGTCGCATTGTGACGTTTATCAAAAGTTATGTTACATTAGCGACATTCATCAAGGGTTATGTCACATTGTGATTTTTGTCAAGGGTTATGTCACATTGTCATATTTGTCAAGGGTTATGTCGCATTGTGATGTTTATCAATGTTGACGTTTGAGTGTGATGTTATCGAGGGTTATATCGCATTACGATGTTAAGCCATGGTTTTTTACAGTGTTTGGTTGGTATATGTCAACACACCCAAGGATGTGACACATTAATATTGTGATAGTGGGCGTTTAATAAGCATTCTATCACATTGTGACGTTTATCACGGGTTATGTTACAATACCAACATTCACAAAGGGTTTTGTCATATTCTCATATTTGTCAAGGGTTATGTAACATTGCGATAATGCCCAAGACTGGACACATTAATAATGTGCTTTTGAATGTTTAGAAAATTTCTTGTTGCATTATCAACTATGGTCATGTGATTCACCAAAGTAAGCCATGGTTAACTATGACCAATGAACCACACCCATAACAACAATAATATTTTATTATTACTTTAATTATAATATTTTAATTAAATACCATATTCATATTATAATATAATATAATTAATAATATTTTAAGTATTTATCACTTCGACGTTATCAAGCGTTATATCACATTACGTTATTTTAAAACATAAATACATTATTTTGTTATTTTATATCTTCAATGTTTTTTTCGAATCATCATCATTCAATTGATCATAATGTTCCTCAAATCAAATATTAACCATGAATTAAAAATAATTAAATACTCATCATTTAACTTATCCCAATCTATAAAGTAATCTAATAATTATGTCTCATATGCATTATGGTATAACCCCAAGTGTTATGATATATAATAATATTGTGACACATTAATCAATTAATTAATAATGTATTTATATTTTGATTAATAAATAAATGGTGTGGATTTTAGATGTTTAGAAAATTTCTTTAAGAATTTTCTTGATATATATATATATATATATATATATAGTCGTTTCACAAAAGAAATGGTTTAAACCATCCACATTCTACATAGTAATGTATAATGTTATGTTTCACTGCGATGTTATCGAGGGTTATATTACATTACGACGTTAAGCCATGGTCTGTTACAGTGTTTGGTTGGTATATGTCAACACAACCAGAGATGTGAGAGGTGACACATTAATAATGTGATAGTGGGCGTTTAATAAGCATTATGTCGCATTATGACATTTATCACATGTTATGTTACATTAGAGACATTCATCAAGGGTTGTGTCACATTGTAATATTTGTCAAAGGTTATGTGACATTGCCATAATGCCCAATATTTGACACATTAATAATGTCTGTTTGGATGTTTAGAAAATTTCTTTAAGAATTTTCTTGATATCTATATATATATATATAGTCGTTTGACAAAAGAAATGGTTTACCATCCACAATCTACATAGTAATGTAGAATGTCATGTTGCATTATGATGTTTATCAAGGTTTATGTTTCACCGAGACGTTATCGAGGGTTATATAACATTACCACGTTAAGCCATGGTTTGTTACAATGTTTGGTTGGTATATGTCAACACAACCGGAGATGTGAGATGTGACACATTAATAATGTTATAGTGGGTGTTTAATAAGCATTATGTCGCATTGTGACGTTTATCACATGTTATGTTACATTAGTGACATTCATCAAGGGTTGTGTCACATTGTGATATTTGTCAAGGGTTATGTCACATTGCGATAATGCCCAATATTTGACACATTAATAATGTCTATTTAGATGTTTAGAAAATTTCTTTAAGAATTTTCTTGATATATATAAATATAGTCGTTTGACAAAAGAAATGGTTTAAACCATCCACATTCTATATTGTAATGTAGAATGTTATGTCGCATTGTGATGTTTATCAAGGTTTACATTTTACTACGACATTAATAATGTGTCTTTGGATGTTTAGAAAATTTCTCTAAGAATTTTCTTGATATATATATATAGTCGTTTGACAAAAGAAATGGTTTAAACCATCCACATTCTACATAGTAATGTAGAATGTTCTGCGCATTGTGATGCTTTTCAAGGTTTACATTTCACTGTGACATTATCAAGGGTTATATCACATTACGACGTTAAGCCATGGTTTATTACATTGTTTGGTTGGTATATGTCAACACAACCAACCACATTAAATTAATAATGTGTCTGAATACGCCGATAGGCGTAAATTTATGCACATACTTTTTATATTAATGTTTTTCCCTATAGTATGTGCATAAATTTATGCCTATGTATCACATGTGACATAACCCTTGATTAATATAATAAGTATGTGCCTAATAATTTAACGTGACATAAAATTAAATAATGTGTCGACACATACATTAAATTAATTAATGTGAAAAGAAATTAATTAATGTGGTCTATTTTCTTGGTCATCGTCGTCGTAATGGCTTAATGTCGTCTTCATTACACATGTGACATAACGCTTAATGTTAATTTAATAGTAATAATCCATTATGTCGCACCATGATGAAGCTAATGAGGATGAGGGTAACGATGATGATGATGATGATGAAAATGAGGATGATGATGGTGGTGATGAGGATGAGGGTGATGATGATGATGATGATGATGATGATGAGGATGAGGATGCTGATGGACTTCATGATCCATCATGGAAATATATCAAAATAGTAATAAATTATCCTCATCAGCATCATCATAGTCATCATCATCACCCTCATCCTCATCCTCATCATCATCATCCTCATCCTCATCATCATCACCATCATCACCCTCATCCTCATCAGCTTCATCATGGTCATCATGGTCATCATCATCATCATTGCCGTCATCATCCTCATCCTCATCCTCCTCATCATCATTGTCAACCTCATCATTATCATCACCCTCATCCTCATCATCATCATCATCACCCTCATCCTAATCATCATCATCATGGTCATCATCATCATCATCACCCTCATCCTCATCATCATCATCATCATCATCATCATCATCATTACCCTCATCCTCATCAGCTTCATCATGGTCATCATCATCATCATCATCATCATCACCGTCATCATCCTCATCCTCATCCTCATCATCATCATCGTCAACCTCATCACCATCATCACCCTCATCCTCATCATCATCATCATGGTCATCATCATCATCATCATCATCACCCTCATCTTCCTTCTTCATCAGCTTCATGTTATAATGGATTTCACCACACTAGGTGAATCACACATTGTATGGCCTTCCCCTATCCCGCTGCAGACTCATTATCCCCTATGGACCATTTATTGCCTTTTGATGTATCATTGACCATCCCTAAAAACATTACAAAAATGATATACGCGGCCTTTTCCTCGATAACCGCGTACATACGTGGATATTCCCTCTATAGTCGCATACATCGAGATGTGTGCATAATCCAAAACTGTTGGACCGTTCCTTGCCTTGAATCCGACTCATATGACTCCTGGCCTTCCATATGCCTTGAGATCGCACGGATTCAACCTTTCAGTATCACTTTGGAAAGCTATATAAGGAACCATTGAGACATTGAAAGCAATGAGAGAGAATTGAGAGTACCGAAACTATAGTCCATTGTTGCCAGAACTATACTTGAGTCTGCATCCCTTTGTCCCTTTGGAGCACTGTTGTGTTCTTCCCACGCTTGCCTTTGTTTGTGAGCTTACTATTAGAGTGATGGAGGATTGAGGTGGTGGAGGCCCAAGTGGGGGATTCAGTTTCTCCAGTTCGCAGACGTGCCGTCAGAGGTTGTCACTTGTAATCTCTGATTCATATTAATAGAAATATATTTTCCTGTCCAGTAATGTGTATTTGAATTAATGTTGCATCCATTGGAATATGTCAAATGCTTATACATTATTGATTATATATGCTAGAATAGATCTAACACCATGAAATATAGTATGCTTGTATTGTTTACTTGTTGTTGAGGACGTGCTATAACAATTCAAGCTGAAGACTGGAAAGCTCAACGGGGATCTACTTCAACCGTCCGGAATAAGGTACGAGGTTCGATCCTTTAGTGTTAGATGTTTTTATTTCTATTGCATATTGGAGAAGATTGATTTCTGGAGTCTAGCTATCTCTTGTGGTACCCCAAGCCATAGGAATTTCTCTCCGTAACACTTCATCATGGTCATCATCATCATCATCAACCTCATCATCATGATCACCCTCATCCTCCTCCTCCTCCTCATCACTCTCATCACTCTCATCATCATCATGGTCATCATCATCATCATCATCATCACCCTCATCCTCATCACCATCATCATCATCCTTGTCCTCATCATCATCATCATCATCATCACCCTCATCTGCATCAACTTCATCATGGTCATTATCCTCATCCTCATCATCATCATCATCATCATCATCATCATCATCATGGTCATCATCATCATCACCCTCATCCTCGTGGTCAGCATCATCATCATCATGGTCATCATCAACATCCTCATCATCATCATCATGGTCATCATCACCATCCTCATCATCATCATCATCACCCTCATCCTCATGGTCATCATCATCATCATCATCATCATCATTATCATCATTATATTCATCATCCTCTTGATCATCACCATCATTGTTTATCATCATCTTAAACATCACCCTCGTCCTCATCATTATCATCACCCTCATCCTCATCATCATCAACCTCAATCCTCATTAGCATCGTTCATCACCCTCATCCTCACCATCATCATCATCTTCATCGACATGCTCATCCTCATCGTCATCATCATATTCATCATCCTCCTCGTCATCACAATCATCCTCATCATCACCCTCATCCTCCTCCTCTTCATCACCCTCATCCTCATCATCATCAACCTTGATCCTCATCATCATCGTCATCACCATAGTCCTCATCATCATCATCATCATCCTCCTCATCATCACCCTCATCCTCCTCATCATCATCATCATCATCAACATCCTCATCCTCAACATCATCAGCATCCTCCTCCTCCTCCTCATCATCATCATCATCATCAACATCCTCATCCTCAACATCATCAGCATCCTCCTCCTCCTCCTCATCATCATCATCCTCATCCTCATCATCATCATCATAGTCATCATCCTCCTCATCATCACCCTCATCCTCATCCTCATCATCATCATCATCGTCGTCGTCTTCATCGTCATTGTCTTCATCGACACCCTCATCCTCAACATCATCAGCATCCTCCTCCTCCTCCTCATCATCATCATAATCCTCATCCTCCTCCTCATCATCATCATCACCCTCATCCTCATCATCATCATCATAGTCATCATCCTCCTCATCATCTCCCTCATCCTCATCCTCATCATCATGGTCATCATCATCATCACCCTCATCCTCATGGTCAGCATCATCATCATCATGGTCATCATCAACATCCTCATCATCATCATCATGGTCATCATCACCATCCTCATCATCATCATCATCACCCTCATCCTCATGGTCAGCATCATCATCATCATGGTCATCATCAACATCCTCATCATCATCATCATGGTCATCATCACCATCCTCATCATCATCATCATCACCCTCATCCTCATGGTCATCATCATCATCATCATCATCATTATCATCATTATATTCATCATCCTCTTGATCATCACCATCATTATTTATCATCATCTTAAACATCACCCTCATCCTCACCATCATCATCATCTTCATCGACATGCTCATCCTCATCGTCATCATCGTATTCATCATCCTCCTCGTCATCACCATCATCCTCATCATCACCCTCATCCTCCTCCTCTTCATCACCCTCATCCTCATCATCATCAACCTTGATCCTCATCATCATCGTCATCACCATAGTCCTCATCATCATCATCATGGTCATCATCATCATCATCATCGTCATCATCATCATGGTCATCATCATCATCATCATCATCATCATCCTCATCATCATCATCATAGTCATCATCCTCCTCATCATCACCCTCATCCTCATCCTCATCATCATCATCATCGTCGTCGTCTTCATCTTCATTGTCTTCATCGACACCCTCATCCTCAACATCATTAGCATCCTCCTCCTCCTCATCATCATCATCATAATCCTCATCCTCCTCCTCCTCCTCATCATCATAATCCTCATCCTCCTCCTCATCATCATCATCACCCTCATCCTCATCATCAACATCATAGTCATCATCCTCCTCATCATCTCCCTCATCCTCATCATCATCATCATGGTCATCATCATCATCGTCATCATCATCACCCTCATCCTCATCATCATCATCATATTCATCATCCTCCTCATCATCACCATCATTGTTCATCATCATCTTCATCATCACCCTCGTCCTCATCATCATCATCACCCTCATCCTCATCATCATCAACCTCGATGCTCATCAGCATCGTTCATTACCCTCATCCTCACCATCGTCATCATCTTCATTGACACCCTCATCCTCCTCCTCCTCATCATATTCATCATCCTCCTCATCATCACCATCATCCTCATCATCATCATCACCCTCATCCTCATCATCATCAACCTCGATCCTCATCATCATCATTCATCACCCTCATCCTCACCATCATCATCATCTTCATTGACACCCTCATCCTCATCATCATCACCATCCTCATCATCATCATCATCATCATCATAATCCTCACCCTCATCCTCCTCCTCCTCATCATCACCCTCAACCTCATCATCATCATCATGGTCATCATCATCATCACCACCATCATCCTCATCATCATCATCATGGTCATCATCATCACCCTCATCCTCATCATCATCATCATAGTCATCATCACCATCATTGTTCATCATCATCTTCATCATCACCATCCTCCTCCTCATTGTCACCCTCATCCTCATCATCATCAACCTCGATCCTCATCATCATCAACCTCGATCCTCATCATCATCATTCATCACCCTCATCCTCACCATCATCATCATCTTCATTGACACCACCATCCTCCTCGTCGTCATCATCATCATCATAATCTTCACCCTCATCCTCCTTCTCATCATCATTACCCTCATCATCATCATCATCATCATCATCGTCGTCGTCATCATCATGGTCATCATCATCATCATCGCCATCATCCTCCTCATCATCATCATGGTCTTCGTCATCATCATCATCATCATCATCATCACCCTCATCCTCATCCTCATCATCATAGTCATCATCCTCCTCATCATCACCAGCATTGTTCACCATCATCTTCATCGTCACCATCATCCTCATCATCGTCACCATCCTTGTCATCATCATCATCATCATCATCACCATCCTCGTCATCATCATCATCATCATCCTCATCATCACCCTCATCTTCATCATCCTCTTCACCCTCATCATCCTCATCCTCATCGTCTTCATCGACAACCTCATCCTCAACATCATCAATATCCTCCTCCTCATCATCATCATCACCATAATCCTCATCCTCATCATCGTCATCATCATCATGATCATCATCATCATCATCATCACCCTCATCCTCATCATCATCATCATCTTTATCGTTCACCATCATCTTCATCGTCACCATCATAAATAATACTTTTTCTAATAATTATTTATATTTATTATTATATATTTGAATAATTAAATAAACATTATTATTGTCATTAATATTTTCTAGATATGTCCATGGGCTCACTTGTTACTAGCAACAACCACATTAAATTAATAATGTGTCTAAATACGCCGATAGGCGTAAATTTAGGCACATACTTTTTATATTAATGTTTTTCCCTATAGTATGTGCTTAAATTTATGCCTATCGGCGTATTCAGACACATTATTAATTTAATGTGGTTGTTGCTAGTATAACTTGTCACGACATAACATAGAACTATATGCCGTAAATGCAATCTTGGAAATTTACAGAGATATTTCACCTTTCATAGAAATTCGGCTGTCGACATTTTCAAATCCACATAAGCTTGAACTTCGACACTATTCTCTTCACTCTCTGCTCGGAATTTTCTCAGAGTCCTCTCTACTGTGTCTAACTTATTTTACAATCTTCTTCTTCTATTTATAGGGATACTAGAATTTGCTTCTCTGTGAATCTACTGACTCAACATTGAAGACTGCAATATCTATCTACCTAGAAACTTAGCTTCACAAATTTAATTCAAGAGGTCTATATTATAGAATCGTGGATTCTTCAATTTTGTCAGACTGTCTGATAGAGACTGAACTGCTACAGACTCTGGAAATTTCGGATGAGGTCTGGTATAGATATGCAATTAATTAATATTTCCAGCACTCCCCCTTATTTATGAGTAAATGGGGATTTTTTAAAACAAAATTTTACAAAATGATTCAGAGCTTAGACTTGCTCTGTGCATGACAGAGTTCACTGTGCAGAACTTGTCATTTCAAGATGAATTCGCAAATACTGGAATGTATCCTTTTCCAATGGTTTTGTAACTATGTCTGCAAGTTGATCTTCACACCTGCAAAATTTTGAAGAAAATTTCTTTGTTGTAATAAGCATATCTAGATGGTCACAGGATCTAGAAGCTATCATAACTGAATGGAGGGCATTCAAACAAATATACAAGGAAGAAGTGTCAGCTGAGTCTAGCTAAGGAACATGGGAAGAAGAATTGTTATTTTCTCTAATTGCGCCGAAACTTTTCTAGGGATATGTTCTCTTTGCATGCCATCTATGGCAAGTTTTTTTTTCACACCATAAAGAATATGCCACACATGCCTATGATATTGAAACAAACTATATTATTTGGAAAAGGAGAAATGGATTATTTTTTAATTTCTTGTTGACCAACCATCTATGTATGCAAACCTCATTGAAGTTACAACTCCTTGACATAAGATTACAAAACATTTTTTAGACATAAGACCACATAAGAGGATGCGTTCAATCTATCGGTACTCTATCATATGCAAGAAACTAAGAAAGGAGACTCAATGTCCTATCATAGGCTGAGTCTAGGAAATGTAGTTTTTCTTCACGCATGCAGAAATATATTTGTATAAAACACACTACACACATCTCTATAAACAATGTGGAAAAAATGAGATTTAATAGTCTTAGTATCTTGTATCTTAAAATTGAGCATGATTTTTATTGATATAATACTCTTGCATACTAGTATTGATTATTACTACAATGGTTTGATAGAAAGGAGGGTAATTGCTCAATCTGCAATATAGAATATCCTCTATTAAAGACAAAAGTGGGAATCCTATGAACCTCAAAGGATGAGTGTGTTTAGAAACAAATAATCCAAAATTAAATTTGAACTATGAAAATATGGACCTTCCTACATAAAGAAATCCACCACAATCATGACCATGATATCTTATAAATGTCCCTCTAAAACCATAAAAGGGAATTTGCTAAGTGTTCAACTTCTTGAAGTCGATGGGCGTGGATACACTCTTTTTCAATTCCTATCTTTAACAAATTTTACACATTGCCCATACTCTATAGCAGGTTGCCTAGTTTTCCTAGCAATGCCATGATAAATAAAAATTGAGAGAGAAGTCGATGGCCTAGTAAAAAAAAGCTACAAGTTTCTATAATGCTAGTTGCCACCTTGTATCACTTGCAAGATCCTATTGACAAACTATATACTATAATATATAAAAATGGTATGAACCATAAAAGCACAATGCATGGATATGTCAATCGAAGGCCCATATTTGTAGAACACCAAGAGACAGGACCTGCCAACATGATTCCATGGACTGGACATAGTAATAACGATAACAGGCAATAGTTGGGTTCACTCAAGCTAGATAAATTAGGCGTGTCTTGCATCCTAGTTAGAAGAGATGTGGAACATTCACAAAATAATGGAATAAAACAAAAATCATAGTTTTAACTCTACGGTTAAAAAGCAAGTTGTTAAGATGATTAGTCAACCTTGTTTATTTACCGACACACTAGAAGACAAAGCACGCAAGCACTATAAAATGGAAGAATCCAAAGAAAAAATATCCACTATTATTTCCATGGCTGCTTTTGATGAGAAATTCCATTACATGCCAATTCACTTAATTTTCCACTTGGAATTGTATACAGGACATTGCCAACAAAATGGAAATTTTTTTATCCTACATGAATTTCTATATCCTCTAAATATGACAAACAACATCCAAAGAGCATCACATCCAATCCCTTATTGGCATTTGTCTTGTCCAAACAACAACAATGTCTTTCATCCTATTTGAGAAATGTTGTCTAGGAAATAAGAGCATGTCTGTCTATTAAAAAGAAAAAAAATGACAACTATAGAGGCAAAACAATAATAGATGTCTTTTCAAACCACACCGATGAGTTTGGACACACAAAAACCCTTCTTTTAAGGTCTTTCTTAGTTAAATAAACAAAATAAAAAAGTAAAAAACCGTCACACCCTGAATTAAATCTCTATTCCAAAAAGGAAATTTGTATTTCTAGATCTCAATAACTGAAATGTAAATTTACAGACCTAGATACAATCAAAATTGTCTACAATTCTTTGGATGTAAATTAGGTCTCTATTATCATTTTGAAACAATTTACATGAAAAAACCAAACATACAAAGAAAAAAGCCATGACATATAATGAAAGGAAAGGACTTGAATGAGAAAAAAAAATCTATTCAATAAATAGGGTTGTAAACATATATTTTTTTATCAAACAAGAGAAAAATGCATAGACTTTATTTATTAAATAAATAATGGCATAAAAGGAACTTCTTTAGTGAGAGAATCACAATTTTAGTGGAGTTTCGAGCAAAACCATTGAATTCATGCTAGTCAGATATAGCTGCAACATATTTCAATATCTACTCTCATTACCTTGATTTCAAACCAATGCTTTATTTATACCTTGACCAACAAAGGATAGATAAATAAATAAAAATTATTCAATAGCAAAAAACTGTATGCATTTCAGTTATCCAATATGTAAGAGCCACACTCGCCAAGAGTTTATTGAACCTTTGAGATACATAGATGCAGCTCTAAACACAATTGAAATGAAGGAAACCTTTGCTTTGTCTCTGACAGCTAACAAAAACTAAAATCGAGCATTAGGCAAGCTCGATAAAATGTTTCTCCTTCCTCTATTATTCGTGGGGCTTTTTATGCCCCTTTATATGTCTTTTTCTCTTTTTTTGTGCCTACATTCACTATAGCTTTCTTGCATCGGATTCGATGCTAGCTCATAGGAATCCCTAAATATTTCTATATCTAAAATAAAATATAACTACTATACATAAAGAAAGCTATTTATAGTTTCTAAACTCACAATTAGTGATTTGTACTTTCTTTTCAGCTTAGTCAACATCTTCTCTCAAAGAAAAATTTCCGAAGTATCTACTTTTTGCTAGAGTGCGGAATTCTCTTTTTCCTATTGTTCCTATGTGTTGGACGACATTTTTTTAGCATTGTCGATGTTATTTTTTTGTTGAGCTATTAGAAGGATATAATAATCCTCATGGATTGAATCGAGGATATGCCCATCTATCTTAGGTTCTTATGAAATTTTACATCCAAATAAGTTTCTTCTTTTCGTTGTTTTTTATTCGGGTGGTGCAAGTTATAGGTCATTTGTTGAAGGATAGACACAAGTAAAGTAGTAAAGGAATGAATGTTACTTTGTCCCTATGTGATTGCATTAGACCGGTGCAATGTATTTTTTGATCTAGGAATAACCTGGAGAATTCCTTGAAGAAAGTCCTCGAGCTTATTTTTCTTTGACTCTACTCCTTGTTGCTTGCATTTTTGCTAGCTATTGAAATAGCTTCTTTACTTTACATTATCCATCAGAAAATCCTAGTTATACTAGCAACAACAAGAAAGAAATATAAAAAGATAACAGAAAACACGCATCAATGCACAAATCTAGAAAAAATTCAAGAATGCAATAGCCCCAATAAATCTAGATGAAACATTTAAGCCTGCTATATTTTGTTGTGGCACTTCATATTTGCATAGATATCCCAAGCCATGTAGAGGACATGGGTTCCCAAAATAACAATGGAAATGATAAGCTTGATTTCAATCCAATGCTTTATTGCTACCTTGACCAAGAAAGGATAGATAGAGAACAAATTGTTATTCAATAGCAGAAAACCATATGCATTTCAGTTATGCAATATGTAAGAGCCATACTCGCCACCAGTTTATTGAATCTATAAGATACATAGATGCAACTCTAAACACAATTGCTAGCCATTGAAGTAGCTTCTTTGCTTTACATTAATCCTAGTTGTACTAGCAATGACAAGAAAGAAATATAAAAAGATAACATAAAAAACGCATTGAATGCAGAAAGCTAGAAAACACTCAAAAATGCAATAGCCTCAACAAATCTATTTGAAACATTTAAGCCTTCAATATTTTTCAACGACACTTCATATTTGCATAGATATCCCAAGACATGTGGACATGGGTTCCCAAAAATACAATGGCAATGGCAAGCTTTATTTCTACCTTGACCAACAAAGGATATATAGAGAACAAGTTTTTATTCAATAGCAAAAAACCATATGCATTTCAATTATGCAATATGTAAGAGCCACGCTAGCCACGACTTTATTGAATCTTTGAGATACATAGATGCAACTCTAAACACAATTGAAATCAAGGAAGCCTTTGCTTTAACTCTAACAACTAAAAGAAATATTGCATAATTGAAATTCATCTAGTATATGTTCATTGAAATGCATCTTTGAATCGAGCATATGCCCATCTATCTTGGGTTCTTTAGAAATTTTACATCCAAATAAGTTTCTTCTTTTCATTGTTTTTTATTCGAATGGTGCAAGTTCTAAGTCATTTGTTGTAGGATACAAACAACTAAATTAGTTAAGGAATGAATTTTACTTTGTCCCTATGTGATTGCATTAGATCGCTGCAATGTATTTTTTGATCTAGGAATAACCTGGAGAATTCCTTGAAGAAAGTCCTCCAACTTATTGAATCTTTGAGATACATAAATGCAACTCTAAACACAAATGAAATGAAGGAAACCTTTGCTTTGTCTCTGACAACTAACAAAAACTAAAAGGGAGCGTTAGGAAAGCCCGATAAAATATTTCTCCTTCCTCTATTATTGGTGGGGCTTTTTATGCCCCTTTATATGCCTTTTTCTCTTTTTTGTGCCTACATTCACTATGGCTTTATTGCATCTGATTCTATGCTAGCTCATAGGAATCCTTAAATATTTCTATATCTAAAATAAGTTCTAACCACCTATACATAAGGAAAGCTATTTATAGTTTCTAAACTCACAATTGGTGATTTCTACTTTCTTTTCAACTTAGTCAACATCTTCTCTCAAAGAAAAATTTCCAAAGTATCTATTTTTTCCTAGAGTGCGGAATTCTCTTTTTTCTATTGTTCCTATGTGTTGGACAACATTTTCTTACCATTGTCGATTTCTTTTTATCTATTAGAAGGATATAATAATCCTCGTGGATTGAATCTAGCATATGTCCATGTGTCTTGGGTTCTTTAGAAATTTTACATCCAAATAAGTTTCGTCTTTTCGTTGTTTTTTATTTGGATGGTGCAAGTTCCAAGCCATTTGTTACAGGATACACACAAAGAAAGTAGTAAAGGAATGCATTTTACTTTGTCCCTATGTGATTCCAATAGATCCTTCCATTGTATTTTTCGATCTAGGAATAACCCAGAGAATTCCTTGAAGAAAGTCCTCCAGATTTTTTTTCTTTGACTCTACTCATTATTGGTTGCATTTATGCTAGCCATTGAAGTAGCTTCTTTTCTTTACATTATCCATGATAAAATCCTAGTTGTACTAGCAACTACAAGAAAGAAATATAAAAAGATAACATAAAACATGCATCAATGCACAAAGCTAGAAAACACTCACGAATGCAATAGCCCCAATGTATCTAGATGAAATGTTTAAGCCTCCAATATTTTGTCGTGACACTTCATATTTTCATAGATATCCCAAGCCACGTAGAGGACATGGGTTCCCAAAAATACAATGGCAATGACAAGCTCGATTTCAATCCAATGATTTATTTCTACCTTGACCAACAAAGGATAGATAGAGAACAACTTTTTATTCAATAGCAGAAAACCATATGCATTTCAGTTATGCAATATGTAAGAGCCATACTGGCCACCAGTTTATTGATTCTATAAGATACATATATGCAACACTAAACACAATTGCTAGCCATTGAAGTAGCTTCTTTGCTTTACAATAATCCTAGTTGTACTAGCAATGACCAGAAAGAAATATAAAAACATAACATAAAACACGCATCAATGCAGAAAGCTAAAAAACACTCAAGAATGCGATAGCCCCAATAAATCTAGATGGGATGTTTAGGCCTGCAATATTTTGCTGTGACACTTCATATTTGCATAGATATCCCAAGCCACTTTGAGGACATGGGTTCCCAAAAATACAATGGCAAGGGGAAGCTTGATTTCAATCCAATGCTTTATTTCTACCTTGACCAAACAAAGGATAGATAGAGAACAACTTACAAGCTTTTATTCAATAGCAGAAAACCATATGCATTTCAATTATGCAATACGTAAGAGCCACACTGGGCACGAGTTTATTGAATCTTTGAGATACATAGATGCAACTCTAAACACAATTGAAATCAAGGAAACCTTCGCTCTGCCTCTAAGAGCTAAGTGAAATATTGCATAATTGAAATTCATCTAGCATATGTTCATTGAAATGCATCTTTGAATCTAGCATATGTTCATCTATCTTGGGTTCTTTAGAAATTTTACATCTAAATAAGTTTCTTCTTTTAGTTGTTTTTTACGTGGAGAGTGCAAGTTCTAAGCCATTTGTTGCAGGATACACACAAATAAAGTAGTAAAGGAATGGATGTTACTTTGTCCATTTGTGATTGCAATAGATCCCTGCAATGTATTTTTTGATCTAGGAATAACCTTGAGCATTCCTTGAAGAAAGTCCTCCAGCTTATTTTTCTTTGACTCTACTCATTGTTGGTTGCATTTGCCCTAGCCATTGAAGTAAGTAGCTTCTTTGCTTTACATTAATCCTATTTGTACTACCAACCGCAAGAAAGAAATATAAAAAGATAACATAAAACAGGCATCAATGCACAAAGCTAGAAAACACTCAAGAATACAATAGCCCCAATAAATCTAGATGAAAAGTTTAAGCCTGCAATATTGTGGTGTCACACTTCATATTTGCATAGATATCCCAAGCCACCTGGAGGACATGGGTTCCAAAAAATACAATGGCAATGGCAAGCCTTATTTCAATGCAATGCTTTATTTCTACCTTGACCAACAAAGGATAGATAGAGAACAAGTTTTTATTCAATAGCAGAAAACCATATCCATTTCAGTTATGCAATATGTAAGAGCCATACTGGCCACCAGTTTATTGATTCTTTGAGATACATAAATGCAACTCTAAACACAATTGAAATGAAGGAAACCTTTGGTTTGCCTCTGACAGCTAACAGAGGCTAAAATCATTTTATCTGAGCATCAGGCAAGCTCGGTAGAATTCTTGGAACTTAAAAAAAACTATGTTTAACTAAAATCATTTAATGGGAACATAACTTAACTAGGCAAGCTCTTTGGAACTTGAACCGATCGGCAGAGTTCGGCAATATCGTTCCAAAGCTGCAAAAGAGCAGTGTCAGTGTCAGGGTCAGTGTCTCCTCCCAGAATTCCGTCTTCAATTTGTGGTTTCGCAGTTTGGAAAATCTTCCCCAGAGTTTCCAAACCCATTGCACGAGCTCGAAGATCTTCTTCGTCTGCATTGCTATCTTGCAAGACCATCTGGCACACATGCAAGAGGGTGGCCTCAATATCAAGCACATTTAATTTCCAGAGTGAGCGAATCAGCAATTCTTTGTTGGACTGTAGAAATGCTTTCAACTGACTATAATAATCAGAATAATTTTGTGCTGTACGCAGCTGGCGGCTCAAATCTACTCAAATCTAGTAGTAATTGTATTAGTGCACAAGCAGCTGTTGCTGCTGTGATTCGCAATTGATTTACATGCAGCACAGCCGAAGATCCACCTGCTTCCTTTGCCACTTGCCTTTCATATATGGAACCAATTATCTGCAGCAGATTGCCTCCGTAAGAACCCGAGCCTGCACTGAGCCGTTGAACTTCAGATTTAGCTTGTTGTACAAACCCTTCTTTGTCACCATGTACATACTGACTAAGACGATTTTTCAAAATCTGTGCAAGTTTTTCATCTCTTTCGTTCTGGGCAGCATTCAACTTCTCTTCTTGCACTTCCATGCTATCAGTAGACGAAAAACAAGTCACCATTGAAGGCATTCCAAGCTGGCCTACATACGCTTCAAATAACTCAATTCCAAACAGCATAGCAAAGGCTTCTGCTGGGTCTTTCATTGTTCCCATTATTACTTCTGCTCGGGCTTTTCCAAACATAATAGCAAGGACTTCTACTGGGTCGTTTCCAAGCAGCATAGCAAGGACTTCTGCTGGGTCTTTCAATTTTGTTCCCATTGACGGTTCTGCTGCGTCTTTTCCAAACAGCATAGCGAGGACTTCTGCTGATCGGTATTTCATTTTTCCCATTGGCACTTCTGCGGGGTTTTTTCCAAACAACATAGCAAGGATTTCTGCTGGGTCTTTTTCAAACAGCATAGCAAGGATTTCTGCTGGGTGTTTCATTCTTCCCATTGATACTTCTGCTGGGTCTTTTCCAAATAGCATAGCAAGGACTTCTGCTCGGTCTTTCATTTTTCCCGTTGATACTTCTGCTGGTTCTTTTCCAAACAGCATACCAAGGATTTCTGCTGGGTCTTTTTCAAACAGCATAGCAAGGGAGTCTTTCATTTTCCCCATTGATACTTCTGCTGGGGCTTCTCAAAACAGCGTAGCAAAGACTTGTGCTGGGTCTTCCACTGTTCTGTTGAGCCGTTGAACTTCAGATTTAGTTTGTTGCACAAACCCTTCTTTGTCTCCTAGTACATAAAGATTAATACGATCTTTCAAACTCTGTGCAAGTTTTTCTACTCTTTCCTTTTGGAAAACCTTCAACTTTTCCGGCTCTGATAGTTCCATGGTATCTTTATTTTGACCTTCTGTTGGGCCTTTCATTGATACGCCTGCTATTCCATGTGCGTCATATGATGCCCGTTTTGCTGGACCACTGAGAACTTGGTAAGCTTCTCCCATTTCCTTCAATTTTTTTGCCGTCGACGACTATTTGGATTTTTATCCAGATGAACATTCCTTTCATAAGCTCTCTTAATCACTGCTTCAGTGGCCCTGGGATGGACACCAAGCAAGTCGTAATAACGGGTTTCCTTCACCATTTCTACGAATCTCTGGCAGATTCAAGAACTCCGGCAGAATCAGCTGCGAATTCGGTGTTCCCCGCGAGCTCTGCTGGCTTGGATCGGAAAATCAACCATAGGCGAAATCAGGCCGATGATATGTTTCGTATTATTTCCTGTATTTACATAGATATGAAAATTGACAATTGACAACAAAAAGCCAAAAAAATTAACATATAAAAGAGAAAAGAGATAGAAGAGAGTCTTACTTTAATATTATCGCCTTTCCTTTCGCAGCAATCTTCTGTATCGCAAAGAAATTGAATCGCAGCAATCTTCTGTATCGCAAAGAAATTGAATTAAGATCTGAAGAATCTGTTCACAAATCTTATTATGAAATTAAACATAAGAGGTCTTTTCTATATATGGAGTTTAATTTAACATTTTCGTTAATAAAATAAAATTTAATATTTTTTTCAGTAAAATAATGTTATGTAGTTTTGTTATCTATTTTTAAAAAATAAATAAACAAAAATTAAGTAGTTTTAACTTTTTTTTTCTAAAAAAATATTAAAATATTATTGATTCCTGAAAATTGACTTTGACGGAGTGGTTATTTTCCCCAAAAATTTACTTTTGTAACCTTGTTTGACCAAGTTCCTGGCATTGCTTGAGTTTGCTACCACATGCCTCTCTGCTCTCTACTCTCTAAGAGGACCACAAATTAACTTAATCCCCAAATAAAGCAATAACAACATCTAAGCAAGTGAGCCCTTTCCTTCTTAATCATGATTCAAACACCAATGGTTGGACCCCTTGTACCCCTATTTTCATGGAGATGGGAATAAACAACAAAATTGTCCGACCTCTTTAATTGAATTTGATCCAATCATCTTCTATTTTAATAATTATTTGATTAATCCTTTCCTTTTTGACCAAGTCCCTTCAATATTTTAACATTTTTTTTTAACTTTGTTATGTACTCAAACACAATGCCAATCCATGAAATTTTAGAATAATTATGGTGAAGGATTTGGGGGCCTAATTGTGGGATGGAGTGGTTTTCACTCTCCCTACTTCGTTGTTCATTGTAATATAATTTTTATTTTTATTACCCATTTGAAAATATATAAAATACAATAGTTTTCTACAATAAATTGTGAACCCCCTTTAAGGATGATTGTTTACCTCCCCACCTTTTGAGTATATTGTCTCCAATGTTGATTTAATAATTACTAGTTACATCATTTATTGAAACATAATTACTATGATGATGATGATGGTTAACGTCCACTAAGACCAAACTTTGGTCTATCAGACCTAAAGAAACAAATTAATTAGCTTGTTTTAAAATTGTATTCCTATGCTCAAAGAGCTTGGTAAGAAACAAATTAATTAGTTTGTTTTAAAATTGTATTCCTATGCTCAAAGAGCTTGGTGAGAAGCATCGAGAGCTCACTATAATTTTGACAAGTTAAAAGGCCAGGAAGGTCAGTATTGCAACAAAGATTGTGAAACAGAGATCTAATGTAGGTGTACATAGGACACTCTAAGATGAAGTGGTTTTTGTCTTCAATGTTCCTATTCTCACAGAGATGACAGATCGTTTCCACCCATTGTGTTTTAGGAACTGTCCAACGACCTGTTTCACTATGGAGCTCATGAAAGTTCGTTCTTATCTTGGCTCTGTTAATTTTTTTCTTTGAACTTGTTAATACAGAGAGATGGTTTTGATCTTCTAGAGTATGGTTGATGACCTCCTTGTAATATCGTAAGTTTCTTTTAGCCTCTAAATATTTCTCACAAATAATATGCTAATAAGGGGTGATAACCGAACCATTTTTTGGTGGCTACTACCATCTTGATTTTCTGATTTAGCTATTGGTGATGGAGTGTGGCTCATCGACTATTCGAAGGTTTTCCTCACTGAAAAAAAAAAATATTATCCTCCCCTTCCTCATTGAAAGTTGAAAATGAAATTTTTCCTAGTATCGCGGGCTATTTTGTACCAGAAAGTAGTTTCTTCAAAATACTCTGGATAGAGTAGTCGAGGGAAATTATGGAGTGTTGTTAGATACTTCTTTAACTGAAGTTTTTGTTGAGGATACAATGTCACACATAGGTACTAGGGAATACTCTATACTTTGCAAGGTACCCTCTAGTAGTCATTACTCCTCTGTGGTCGCATAAGTTAAGGAAAATGTTCTCAATCTGACTTACTTGACTTCAACAGGTTTACTTCGGCACACATACTCAGCAGTTTTACTTTGGCCGATTTACTAGACAAGTTTACTTCGACCGATTTACTCTCAACAGGTTTACTTCGACTAACTGACTTTGACTTAACCACTTTTAGCCAAATTTCATAAATGGTGTTCCTTAGTCTAAAGACTTAAGAAATCAACAATATTTTTCACCAACCGGTAACATGAAGTAAAACTCGACACAACAACAATTTGACAGAATTACAAAATCATATAACCAAACATTAAGAAGACTTGTGTCGACCACTCTGTTGTAAAACCTGGAACTTTTACTTGGTGAAATGTTTATGGATTCTTTGATCTTTCACTGAATCTATAAGTGTAAACAACATTTACACAACTAATTCTTGGAGAGAATGTGTGGCTAAATAAACATGTATTGCGCCATAAACTATTTGATTTATATAACTTGTCAGGACATAACATAGAACTATAAGCCGTAAATGCAAACTTGGAAATTTACAGAGATATTTCAGCTTTCATAGAAATTCGGCTGTCGACATTTTCAAATCCACAGAAGCTTGAACTTCGACACTATTCTCTTCACTCTCTGCTCGGAATTTTCTCAGAGTCCTCTCTACTGTGTCTAACTTATTTTACAATCTTCTTCTTCTATTTATAGGGATACTAGAATTTGCTTCTCCATGAATCTACTGACTCAACATTGAAGACTGCAATATCTATCTACCTAGAAACTTAGCTTCACAAATTTAATTCAAGAGGTCTATATTATAGAATCGTGGATTCTTCAATCTTGTCAGACTGTCTGACAGAGACTAAACTGATACAGACTCTGGAAATTTCAGATGAGGTCTGGTATAGATCTGCAATTAATTAATATTTCCAGCACTCCCCCTTAATTATGAGTAAACGGGGATTTTTTAAAACAAATTTTTACAAAATGATTCATAGCTTAGACTTGCTCTGTGCATGATAGAGTTCACTGTGCAGAACTTGTCATTCCAAGATAAATTTGCAAATACTAGAATGTATCCTTTATCAATGGTTTTGTAAAGATGTCTGCAAGTTGATCATCACACCTGCAAAATTTTGAAGAAAATTTCTTTGTTGTAATAAGCATATCTAGATGGTCATAGGACCTAGAAGCTATCATAATTGAATGGAGGGCATTCAAAAAAATATACAAGGAAGAAGTGTCAGCTGAGTCTAGCTAAGGAACATGGGAAGAAGAATTGTTATTTTCTCTGATTGCGCAGAAACATTTCTAGGGATATGTTCTCTTTGCATGCCATCTATGGAAAAAAAAATTTCACACCATAAAGAATATGCGACATGCCTATGATATTGAAACAAACTATATTATTTGGAAAAGGAGAAATGGATTATTTTTTAATTTCTTGTTGACCAACCATCTATGTATGCAAACCTCATTGAAGTTACAACTCCTTGACATAAGATTACAAAACATTTTTTAGACATAAGACCATAGAAGAGGATGCGTTCAATCTATCGGTACTCTATCATATGTCCTATCATAGGCTGAGTCTAGGAAATGTAGTTTTTCTTGATGCATGCATAAATATATTTGTATAAAACACACTACACACATCTCTATAAACAATGTGGAAAAAAATGAGATTTAATAGTCTTAGTATCTTGTATCTTAATTGAGCATGATTTTTATTGATATAGTACTCTTGCATACTAGTATTGATTATTAATACAATTGTTTGATAGAAAGGAGGGATATTGCTCAATCTGCAATATAGAATATCCTCTATTAAAGACAAAAGTGGGAATCCTATGAACCTCAAAGGATGAGTGTGTTTAGAAACAAATAATCCAAAATTAAATTTGAACTATGAAAATATGGACCTTCCTACATAAAGAAATCCACCCCAATCATGACCATGATATCTTATAAATGTACCTCTAAAACCATAAAAGGGAATCTACTAAGTGTTCAAGTTCTTGAAGTCGATGGGCCTAGATACACTCCTTTTCAATGCCGATCTTTAACAAATTTTACACATTGCCCATACTCTATAGCAGGTTGCCTAGTTTTCGTAGCAATGCCATGCTAGATAAAAATTGAGAGAGAAGTCGATGGCCTAGTAAAAAAAAGCTACAAGTTCCTATAATGCTAGTTGTCACCTTGTATCGCCTGCAAGATCCTATTGAAAAACTATATACTATAATATATAAATATGGTATGAACCATAAAAGTACAATGCATGGATATGTCAATCCAAGGCCCATATTTGTAGAACACCAAGAGACAAGACCTGCCAACATGATTTCATGGACCGGACATAGTAATAACGATAACAGGCAATAGTTGGGTTCACTCGAGCTAGATAAATTAGGCGTGTCTTGCATCCTAGTTAGAAGAGATGTGGTACATTCACAAAATAATGGAATAAAACAAAAATCATAGTTTTAACTCCACGGTTGAAAAGCAAGTTGTTAAGATGATTAGTCAACCTTGTTTATTTACCGACACACTAGAAGACAAAGCACACAAGCACTATAAAATGGAAGAATACAAAGAAAAAATATCCACTATTATTTCCATGGCTGCTTTTGATGAGAAATTCCATTACATGCCAATTCACTTAATTTTCCACTTGGAATTGTATACTGGGCATTGCCAACAAAATGGAATTTTTTTTTATCCTGCATGAATTTCTAGATCCTCTAAATATGACAAACAACATCCAAAGAGCATCACATCCAATCCCTTATTGGCATTTGTCTTGTCCAAACAACAACAATGTCTTTCATCCTATTTGAGAAATGTTGTCTAGGCAATAAGAGCATGTCTGTCTATTAAAAAGAAAAAAAATGACAACTATAGAGGCAAAACAATAATAGATGTCTTTTCAAACCACATCGATTCCAAATCTCTATTCCAAAAAAGAAATTTCTAAATCTCTATTCCAAAAAAGAAATTTTGTATTTCTAGATCTCAATAACTGAAATGTAAATTTACAGACCTAGATACAATGAAAATTGTCTACAATTCTTTGGATGTAAATTAGGTCTCTATTATCATTCTGAAACAATTTACATGAAAAAACCAAACGTACAGAGAAAAAATCCATGACATATAATGAAAGGAAAGGACTTGAATGAGAAAAAAAATCTATTAAATAAAAAGGGTTGTAAAGATATATTCTTTTATCAAAAAAGAGAAAAATGCATACACTTTAATTATTAAATAAAGAATGGCATAAAAAGAACTTGTTTAGTGACAGAATCACAATTTTAGTGGAGTTTCGAGCAAAACCATTGAATTCGTGCTAGTCAAATATAGCTGCAACATATTTCAGTATCTACTCTCATTTCCTTGATTTCAAACCAATGCTTTATTTCTACCTTGACCAACAAAGGATAGATAAATAATTTTTTTTTATTCAATAGCAGAAAAGCATATGCATTTCAGTTATCCAATATGTAAGAGCCACACTCGCCAAGAGTTTATTGAATCTTTGAGATACATAGATCCAGCTCTAAACACAATTGAAATGAAGGAAACCTTTGCTTTGTCTCTGACAGCTAACGAAAACTAAAATGGAGCGTTAGGCAAGCTCAATAAAATGTTTCTCCTTCCTCTGTTATTGGTGGGGCTTTTTATGCCCCTTTATATGTCTTTTCTCTTTTTTTGTGCCTACATTCAGTGTAGCTTTATTGCATCAGATTCCATGGTAGCTCATAGGAATCCCTAAATATTTCTATATCTAAAAAAAGTTCTAACCACTATACATAAAGAAAGATATTTATAGTTTCTAAACTCACAATTGGTGATTTGTACTTTCTTTTCAGCTTAGTCAACATCTTCTCTCAAAGAAAATTTTCCAAAGTATCTACTTTTTGCTAGAGTGCGGAATTCTCTTTTTCCTATTGTTCCTATGTGTTGGACGACATTTTGTTAGCATTGTCAATGTTATTTTTTTGTTGAGCTATTAGAAGGATATAATAATCCTCGTGGATTGAATCGAGCATATGCCCATCTATCTTGGGTTCTTTAGAAATTTTACATCCAAATAAGTTTCTTCTTTTCGTTGTTTTTTATTCGGGTGGTGCAAGTTATAGGTCATTTGTTGCAGGATACACACAAGTAAAGTAGTAAAGGAATGAATGCTACTTTGTCCCTATGTGATTGCATTAGATCGCTTCAATGTATTTTTTGATCTAGGAATAACCTGGAGAATTCCTTGAAGAAAGTCGTCGAGCTTATTTTTCTTTGGCTCTACTCCTTGTTTCTTGCATTTTTGCTAGCTATTGAAGTAGCTTCTTTCCTTTACATTATCCATCAGAAAATCCTAGTTGTACTAGCAACGACAAGAAAGAAATATAAAAAGATAACACAAAACATGCATCACTGCACAAAGCTAGAAAAAATTCAAGTGTGCAATAACCCCAATAAATCTAGATGAAACATTTAAGCCTGCTATATTTTGTTGTGGCACTTCATATTTGCGTAGATATCCCAAGCCACGTAGAGGACATGGGTTCCCAAAAATACAATGGCAATGACAAGCTTGATTTCAATCCAATGCTTTATTGCTACCTTGACCAACAAAGGATAGATAGAGAACAAATTTTTATTCAATAGCAGAAAACCATATGCATTTCAGTTATGCAATATGTAAGAGCCATACTGGCCACCGGTTTATTGATTCTATAAGATACTTAGATGCAACTCTAAACACAATTGCTAGCCATTGAAGTAGCTTCTTTGCTTTACATTAATCCTAGTTGTACTAGCAACGGCAAGAAAGAAATATAAAAAGATAACATAAAACACTCATCAATGCAGAAAGCTAGAAAACACTCAAGAATGCAATAGCCTCAACAAATCTAGTCGAAACATTTAAGCCTGCAATATTTTTCTATGACACTTCATATTTGCATAGATATCCCAAGCCACGTGGACATGGGTTCCCAAAAATACAATGGCAATGGCAAGCTTGATTTCAATCCAATGCTTTATTTCTACCTTGACCAACAAAGGATATATAGAGAGCAAATTTTTATTCAATAGCAAAAAACCATATGCATTTCAATTATGCATTATGTAAGAGCCACGCTAGCCATGACTTTATTGAATCTTTGAGATACATATATGCAACTCAAACACAATTGAAATCAAGGAAGCCTTTGCTTTGCCTCTAACAGCTAAGAGAAATGTTGCATAATTGAAATGCATCTAGGATATGTTCATTGAAATGCATCTTTGAATCTAGCATATGTTCATTTAAGTTTCTTCTTTTCATTGGTTTTTATTTGGATGGTGCAAGTTCTAAGCCATTTGTTGCAGGATACACACAACTAAAGTAGTAAACGAATGGATGTTACTTTTTCCCTTTGTGATTGCAATAGATCCCTACAATGTATTTTTTGATCTAGGAATAACCTGGAGCATTCCTTGAAGAAAGTCCTCCAGCTTATTTTTCTTTGACTCTACTCATTGTTGGTTGCATGTGTGCTAGCCATTGAAGTAGCTTCTTTGCTTTACATTAATCCTATTTGTACTAGCAACCACAAGGAAGAAATATAAAAAGATAACATAAAGCACGCATCAATGCACAAAGCTAGAAAAAACTCAAGAATGCAATAGCCCCAATAAATCTAGATGAAAAGTTTAAGCCTACAATATTTTTCTATGACACTTCATATTTGCAAAGATATCCCAAGCCACGTCAAGGACATGGGTTCCCAAAGATACAATGTCAATGGCAAGCTTGATTTCAATCCAATGCTTTATTTCTACCTTGACCAACAAAGGATAGATAGAGAACAACTTTTTATTCAATAGCAGAAAACCATATGCATTTCAACTATGCAATATGTAAGAGCCACACTCGGCACAAGTTTATTGAATCTTTGAGATTCATAGATGCAACTCTAAACACGATTGAAATCAAGGAAACCTTTGCTTTGCCTCTAACAACTAAGAGAAATATTGGATAATTGAAATGCATCTAGCATATGTTCATTGAAATGCATCTTTGAATCTAGCATATGTTCATCTAGCTTGGGTTCTTTAGAAATTTTACATCTACATGAGTTTCTTCTTTTCATTGTTTTTCATTTGGATGGTGCAAGTTCTAAGCCATTTGTTTTAGGATGCACACAACTAAATTAGTAAAGGAATGAATGTTACTTTGTCTCTTTGTGATTTCAATAGATCCCTGCAATGTGTTTTTTGATCGAGAAATAACCCGGAGCATTCCTTGAAGAAAGTCCTCCACCTTATTTTTCTTTGACTCTACGCATTGTTGGTTGCATTTTTGCTAGCCATTGAAGTAACTTGTTTGCTTTACATTAATCATATTTGTACTAACAACCACAAGGAATAAATATAAAAATATAACATAAAACACACATCAATGCACAAAGCTAGAAAACACTCAAGAATGCAATAGCCCCAATAAATCTAGATGAAAATTTTAAGCATGCAATATTTTGCTATTACACTTCACATTTGCTTAGATATCCCAAGGTAGGTCGAGGACATGGGTTTCCAAAAATATAATGGCAATGGAAAGCTTGATTTCAATCCGATGCTTTATTTCTACCTTGACCAACAAAGGATAGATAGAGAACAACTTTTTGTTCAATAGCAGAAAACCATATGCATTTCTGCTATGCAATATGTAAGAGCCATACTGGCCACGAGTTTCTTGATTCTTTGAGATACATAGATGCAGCTCTAAACATAATTAAAATCAAGGAAACCTTTGCATTGTCTCTGACAACTAACAAAAACTAAAATTGTTTTATCGGAGCATTAGGAAAGCTCGGTAGAATTCTTGGAACTTAAAAAAAACTATGTTTTGCCTATAACAACTAACATAAAATAAAATCATTTTATGAGAAATTAACTTACTGATACTACTTAAGCAACTTAATCCAAAGGCACATTCATTAAATAAAATGGTGCTTTAACTGGTTGGCCACTGACTGCAAATGTTTCTCCTTCCTCTATTATTGGTGGGGCTTTTTGTGCCCCTTTAGGTGTCTTTTTCTCTTTTTTTGTGCCTACCTCCATTGTAGCTTTATTGCACCCGATTCTATGCTAGCTCATAGGAATCTGTAAATATTTCTATATCTAAAATAATTTATAACCACCTATACATAAAGAAAGCTATTTATAGTTTATAAACTCACAATTGGTTGTTTGTACTTTTTGCTAGAGTGCGGAATTCTCTTTTTCCTATTGTTCCTATGTGTTGGACGACATTTTGTTAGCATTGTCAATGCTATTTTTTTGTTGAGCTATTAGAAAGATATAATAATCCTCATGGATTGAAACGAGCATATGCCCATCCATCTTGGGTTCTTTAGAAATTTTACATGCAAATAAGTTTCTTCTTTTCATTGTTTTTTATTCAGATGGTTCAAGTTCCAAGTCATTTGTTGCAGGATACACACAAATAAATTAGTTAAGGAATGAATGTTACTTTGTCCCTATGTGATTGCATTAGATCGCTGCAATGTATTTTTTCATCTAGGAATAACCTGGAGAATTCCTTGAAGAAAGTCCTCTAGCTTATTGAATCTTCGAGATACATAGATGAAACTCTAAACACAAATGAAAGGAAGGAAACCTTTGCTTTGTCTCTGACAGCTAACAAAAACTAAAAGGGAGCATTACGCAAGCCCGATAAAATATTTCTCCTTCCTCTATTATTGGTGGGGCTTTTTATGCCCCTTTATATGTCTTTTTCTCTCTTTTTGTGCCTACATTCACTGTAGCTTTATTGCATCTGATTCTATGCTAGCTCATAGGAATCCCTAAATATTTCTATATCTAAAATAAGTTCTAACCACCTATACATAAGGAAACCTATTTATAGTTTCTAAACTCACAATTGGTGATTTCTACTTTCTTTTCAACTTAGTCAACATCTTCTCTCAAAGAAAAATTTCCAAAGTATCTATTTTTTCCTAGAGTGCGGAATTCTTTTTTTTCTATTGTTCCTATGTGTTTGACAACATTTTCTTAGCATTGTCGATTTTTTTTTATCTATTAGAAGGATATAATAATCCTCGAGGATTGAATCTAGCATATGTCCATGTGTCTTGGGTTCTTTAGAAATTTTACATCCAAATAGGTTTCGTCTTTTCGTTGTTTTTTATTTGGATGGTGCAAGTTCTAAGCCATTTGTTACAGGATACACACAAAGAATGTAGTAAAGGAATGCATTTTACTTTGTCCCTATGTGATTCCAATAGATCCTTCCAATGTATTTTTTGATCTAGGAATAACCCAGAGAATTCCTTGAAGAAAGTCCTCCAGATTTTTTTCTTTGACTCTACTCATTATTGGTTGCATTTATGCTAGCCATTGAAGTAGCTTCTTTTCTTTACATTATCCATCATAAAATCCCAGTTGTACTAGCAACTACAAGAAAGAAATATCAAAAGATAACATAAAACATGCATCAATGCACAAAGCTAGGAAACACTCAAGAATGCAATAGCCCCAATAAATCTAGATGAAATATTTAAGCCTTTAATATTTTGTTGTGACACTTCATATTTTCATAGATATCCCAAGCCACGTAGAGGACATGGGTTCCCAAAAATACAACGGCAATGACAAGCTTTATTTCTACCTTGACCAACAAAGGATAGATAGAGAACAACTTTTTATTCAATAGCAGAAAACCATATGCATTTCAGTTATGCAATATGTAAGAGCCATACTGGCTACCGGTTTATTGATTCTATGAGATACATATATGCAACACTAAACACAATTGCCAGCCATTGAAGTAGCTTCTTTGCTTTACAATAATCCTAGTTGTACTAGCAATGACCAGAAAGAAATATAAAAACATAACATAAAACACGCATCAATGCAGAAAGCTAGAAAACACTCAAGAATGCAATAGCCCCAATAAATCTAGATGGAATGTTTAGGCCTGCAATATTTTGCTGTGACACTTCATATTTGCATAGATATCCCAAGCCACTTCGGGGACATGGGTTCCCAAAAATACAATGGCAATGGCAAGCTTGATTTCAATCCAATGCTTTATTTCTACCTTGACCTGCAAAGGATAGATAGAGAAGAACTTACAACTTTTTATTCAATAGCAAAAAACCTTATGCATTTCAATTATGCAATATGTAAGGGCCACACTAGCCACGAGTTTATTGAATCTTTGAGATACATAGATGCAACTCTAAACACAATTGAAATCAAGGAAACCTTTACTTTGCCTCTGACAGCTAAGAGAAATATTGCATAATTGAAATTCATCTAGCATATGTTCATTGAAATCCATCTTTGACTCGAGCATATGCCCATCTATCTTGGGTTCTTTAGAAATTTTACATCCAAATAAGTTTCTTCTTTTCATTGTTTTTTATTTGGATGGTGCAAGTTCTAAGTCATTTGTTGCAGGATACACACAACTAAAATAGTTAAGGAATGAATGTTACTTTGTCGCTATGTGATTGCATTAGATCGCTGCAATGTATTTTTTGATCTAGGAATAATCTGGAGAATTCCTTGAAGAAAGTCCTCCAACTTATTGAATCTTTGAGATACATAAATGCAACTCTAAACACAAATGAAATGAAGGAAACCTTTGCTTTGTCTCTGACAGCTAACAAAAACTAAAAGGGAGCGTTAGGCAAGCCTGATAAAATATTTCTCCTTCCGCTATTATTGGTGGGGCTTTTTATGCCCCTTTCTATGTCTTTTTCTCTTTTTTTGTGCCTACATTCACCGTGGCTTATTGCATCTGATTCTATGCTAGCTCATAGGAATCCCTAAATATTTCTATATCTATAGTAAGTTCTAACCACCTATACATAAGGAAATCTATATATAGTTTCTAAACTCAGAATTGGTGATTTCTACTTTCTTTTCAACTTAGTCAACATCTTCTCTCAAAGAAAAATTTCCAAAGTATCTATGTCCATGTGTCTTGGGTTCTTTAGAAATTTTACATCGAAATAAGTTTCGTCTTTTCGTTGTTTTTTATTTGGATGGTGCAAGTTCCAAGCGATTTGTTACAGGATACACACAAAGAAAGTAGTAAAGGAATGCATTTTACTTTATCCCTATGTGATTCCAATAGATCCTTCCAATGTATTTTTTGATCTAGGAATAACCCAGAGAATTCCTTGAAGAAAGTCCTCCAGATTTTTTTTCTTTGACTCTACTCATTATTGGTTGCATTTATGCTAGCCATTGAAGTAGCTTCTTTTCTTTACATTATCCATCATAAAATCCTAGTTGTACTAGCAACTACAAGAAAGAAATATAAAAAGATAACATAAAACATGCATCAATGCACAAAGCTAGAAAACAATCATGAATGCAATAGCCCCAATAAATCTAGATGAAATGTTTAAGCCTCCAATATTTTGTCGTGACACTTCATATTTTCATATCTTCATATGTTTATCTAAAATCATTTAATGGGAACATAACTTAACTAGGCAAGCTCTTTGGAACTTGAACCGATCGGCAGAGTTCGGCAATATCGTTCCAAAGCTGCAAAAGAGCAGTGTCAGTGTCAGTGTCAGTGTCTCCTCCCAGAATTCCGTCTTCAATTTGCGGTTTCGCAGTTTGGAAAATCTTCCCCAGAGTTTCCAAACCCATTGCACGAGCTCGAAGATCTTCTTCGTCTGCATTGCTATCTTGCAAGACCATCTGGCACACATGCAAGAGGGTGGCCTCAATATCAAGCACATTTAATTTCCAGAGTGAGCGAATCAGCAATTCTTTGTTGGACTGTAGAAATGCTTTCAACTGACTATAATAATCAGAATAATTTTGTGCTGTACGCAGATGGCGGCTCAAATCTAGTAGTAATTGTATTAGTGCACAAGCAGCTGTTGCTGCTGTGATTCGCAATTGATTTACATGCAGCACAGCCGAAGATCCACCTGCTTCCTTTGCCACTTGCCTTTCATATATGGAGCCAATTATCTGCAGCAGATTGCCTCCGTAAGAACCCGAGCCTGCACTGAGCCGTTGAACTTCAGATTTAGCTTGTTGTACAAACCCTTCTTTGTCACCTTGTACATACTGACTAAGACGATTTTTCAAAATCTGTGCAAGTTTTTCATCTCTTTCGTTCTGGGCAGCATTCAACTTCTCTTCTTGCACTTCCATGCTATCAGTAGACGAAAAACAAGTCACCATGTAAGGCATTCCAAGCTGGCCTACATACTCTTCAAATAACTCAATTCCAAACAGCATAGCAAAGGCTTCTGCTGGGTCTTTCATTGTTCCCATTATTACTTCTGCTCGGGCTTTTCCAAACAGAATAGCAAGGACTTCTACTGGGTCGTTTCCAAGCAGCATAGCAAGGACTTCTGCTGGGTCTTTCAATTTTGTTCCCATTGACGGTTCTGCTGGGTCTTTTCCAAACAGCATAGCGAGGACTTCTGCTGTTCGGTATTTCATTTTTCCCATTGGCACTTCTGCGGGGTCTTTTCCAAACAGCATAGCAAGGATTCCTGCTGGGTCTTTTTCAAACAGCATAGCAAGGATTTCTGCTGGGTGTTTCATTCTTTCCATTGATACTTCTGCTGGGTCTTTTCCAAACGGCATAGCAAGGATTTCTGCTCGTTCTTTCATTTTTCCCATTGATACTTCTACTGGGTCTTTTCCAAACAGCATACCAAGGATTTCTGCTGGGTCTTTTTCAAACAGCATAGCAAGGGAGTCTTTCATTGTCCCCATTGATACTTCTGCTGGGGCTTTTCCAAACAGCGTAGCAAAGACTTGTGCTGGGTCTTCCACTGTTCTGTTGAGCCGTTGAACTTCAGATTTAGTTTGTTGCACAAACCCTTCTTTCTCTCCTAGTACATAAAGATTAATACGATCTTTCAAACTCTGTGCAAGTTTTTCTACTCTTTCCTTTTGGAAAACCTTCAACTTTTCCGGCTCTGATAGTTCCATGGTATCTTTATTTTGACCTTCTGTTGGGCCTTTCATTGATACGCCTCCTATTCCATGTGCGTCATATGATGCCCGTTTTGCTGGATCACTGAGAACTTGGTAAGCTTCTCCCATTTCCTTCAATTTTTTGGCCGCTCGACGAGTATTTGGATTTTTATCCAGATGAACATTCCTAAGCTCTCTTAATCACTGCTTCAGTGGCCCTGGGATGGACACCAAGCAAGTCGTAATAACGGGTTTCCTTCACCATTTCTACGAATCTCTGGCAGATTCAAGAACTACCGAAGAATCAGCTGCGAATTCGGTGTTCCCCGCGAGCTCTGCTGGCTTGGATCGGAAAATCAACAATAGGCGAAATCAGGCCGATGATATGTTTCGTATTATTTCCTGTATTTACATAGATATGAAAATTGACAATTGACAACAAAAAGCCAAAAAATTTAACATATAAAAGAGAAAAGAGATAGAAGAGAGTCTTACTTTAATATCGCAAAGAAATTGAATCGCAATTGAATCGCAGCAATCTTCTGTATCGCAAAGAAATTGAATTAAGATCTGAAGAATCTGTTCACAAATCTTATTATGTAAAAAATTAAACATAAGAGGTCTTTTCTATATATAGAGTTTAATTTAACATTTTCCTTAATAAAATAAAATTTAATATTTTTTTCAATAAAATAATGTTATGTAGTTTTCTTATTCACTTTTAAAAAATAAATAAGCAAAAATTAAGTAGTTTTTAACTTTTTTTTCTTTCTAAAAAAAATTAAAATATTATTGATTCCTGAAAATTGACTTTGACGGAGTGGTTATTTTCCCCCAAAATTTACTTTTGTAACCTTGTTTGACCAATGGGACCACCTGGCATTGCTTGAGTTTGCTACCACATGGCTCTCTGCTCTCTACTCTCTAAGAGGACCACAAATTAACTTAATCCCCAAATAAAGCAATAACAACATCTAAGCAAGTGACCCCTTTCCTTCTTAATCATGATTCAAACACCAATGGTTGGACCCCTTGTACCGCTATTTTCATGGAGATGGAAATAAACAACAAAAATGTCCGACCTCTTTAATTGAATTTGATCCAATCATCTTCTATTTTAATGATTAGTTGATTAATCCTTTCCTTTTTGACCAAGTCCCTTCAATATTTTAACATTTTTTTTTAACTTTGTTATGTACTCCAACACAATGCCAATCCGTGAAATTTTAGAATAATTATGGTGAAGGATTTGGGGGCCTAATTGTGGGATGGAGTGGTTTTCACTCTCCCTACTTCATTGTTCATTGTAATATAATTTCTGTTTATTTTTATTACCCATTTGAAAATATATAAAATATAATAGTTTTCTACAATAAATTGTGAACCCCCTTTACATTCAATGGTTCGGAAGGATGATTGTTTACCTCCCCACCTTTTGAGTATATTGTCTCCAATGTTGATTTAATAATTACTAACATCATTTATTGGAACATAATTATAATGATGATGATGATGGTTAACCTCCAGACCAAACTTTGGTGTATCAGACCTAAAGAAACAAATTAATTAGTTTGTTTTGAAATTGTATTCCTATGCTCAAAGAGCTTGGTGAGAAGCATCCCGAGCTCACTATAATTTTGACAAGTTAAAAGGCCAGGAAGGTCAGTATTGCAACAAAGATTGTGAAACGGAGATCTAATGTAGGTGTACGTAGGACACTCTAAGAGGAAGTGGTTTTCGTCTTCAATGTTCCTATTCTCACAAAGACGACAGATCGTTTCCACCCATGGTGTTTTAGGAACTGTCCAATGACCTGTTTCACTATGGAGCTCATGAAAGTTCGTTCTTATCTTGGCTCTATTAATTTTTTTCTTTGAACTTGTTAATATAGAGAGATGCTTTTGATCTTCTAGAGTATGGTTGATGACCTCCTTGTAATATCGTAATTTTCTTTTAGCCTCTAAATATTTCTCACAAATAATATGCTAATAAGGCGTGATAACCGAACCATTTTTTGGTGGCTACTACCATCTTGATTTTCTAATTTAGCTATTGGTGATGGAGTGTGGCTCGTCGACTATTCAAAGGTTTTCCTTACTGAAAAAAAAAAAAATATTATCCTCCCCTTATTGAAAGTTCAAAATGAAATTTTTCCTAGTATCGCGGGCTATTTTGTCCCAAAAAGTAGTTTCTTCAAAATACTCTGGATAGAATAGTCGAGGGAAATTATGGAGTGTTGTTAGATACTTCTTTCACTGAAGTTTTCGTTGAGGATACAATGCCACACATAGGTATTAGGGAATACTCTATACTTTGCAAGGTACCCTCTAGTAGTCATTACTCCTCTGTGGTCGCATAAGTTAAGGAAAATGTTCTCAATCCGACTTACTTGACTTCAACAGGTTTACTTCGGCAGAATTACTCGACAGTTTTACTTTGATCGATTTACTAGACAAGTTTACTTCGACCGATTTACTCTCAACAGTTCTACTTCGACTAACTGACTTCGACTTAACCACTTTTAGCCAAATTTCATAAATGGTGTTCCTTCGTCTAAAGACTTAAGAAATCAACAATATTTTTCACCGACCGATAACATGAAGTAAAACTCGACACAACAACAATTTGATAGAATTACAAAATCATATAACCAAACATTAAGAAGACTTGTGTCGACCACTCTGTTGTAAAACCTGGAACTTTTACTTGGTGAAATGTTTATGGATTCTTTGATCTTTCACTTAAACTGTAAGTGTAAACAACATTTACACAACTAATTCTTGGAGAGAATGTGTGGCTAAATAAACATGTATTGCGCCATAAACTATTTGATTTATATAACTTGTCAGGACATAACATAGAACTATATGTCGTAAATGCAAACTTGGAAATTTACAGAGATATTTCACCTTTCATAGAAATTCGGCTGTCGACATTTTCAAATCCATAGAAGCTTGAAATTCGACACTATCCTTTTCACTCTCTGCTTGGAATTTTCTCAGAGTCCTCTCTGTTGTGTCTAACTTATTTTACAATCTTCTTCTTCTATTTATAGGGATACTAGAATTTGCTTCTCCATGAATCTATTGACTCAACATTGAAGACTGCAATATCTATCTACCTAGAAACTTAGCTTCACAAAATTAATTCAAGAGGTCTATATTATAGAATCGTGGATTCTTCAATCTTGTCAGACTGTCTGACAGAGACTGAACTGATACAGACTCTGGAAATTTTGGATGAGGTCTGGTATAGATCTGCAATTATTTAATATTTCCAACACTCCCCCTTAATTATAAGTAAATGGGGATTTCTTAAAACAAAATTTTACAAAATGATTCAGAGCTTAGACTTGCTCTATGCATGACAGATTTCACTGTGCAGAACATGTCATTCCAAGATAAATTCCCAAATACTGGAATGTATCCTTTTCCAATGGTTTTGTAAAGATGTCTGCAAGTTCATCTTCACACTTGCAAAATTTTGAAGCAAATTTCTTTGTTGTAATAAGCATATCTAGATGGTCACATGATCTAGAAGCTATCATAACTGAATGGAGGGCATTCAAACAAATATACAAGGAAGAAGTGTCAGCTGAGTCTAGCTAAGGAACATGGGAAGAAGAATTGTTATTTTCTCTGATTGCGCAGAAACATTTCTAGGGATATGTTCTCTTTGCATGCCATCTATGGAAAAAAAAATTTCACACCATAAAGAATATGCGACATGCCTATGATATTGAAACAAACTATATTATTTGGAAAAGGAGAAATGGATTATTTTTTAATTTCTTGTTGACCAACCATCTATGTATGCAAACCTCATTGAAGTTACAACTCCTTGACATAAGATTACAAAACATTTTTTAGACATAAGACCATAGAAGAGGATGCGTTCAATGTATCGGTACTCTATCATATGCAAGAAACTAAGAAAGGAGACTCAATGTCCTATCATAGGATGAGTCTAGGAAATGTATTTTTTCTTGACGCGTGCAGAAATATATTTGTATAAAACACACTACACACATCTCTATAAACAATGTGGAAAAAATGAGATTTAATAGTCTTAGTATCTTGTATCTTAATTGAGCATGATTTTTATTGATATAGTAGTCTTGCATACTAGTATTGATTATCAATACAATGGTTTGATAGAAAGGAGGGATATTGCTCAATCTGCAATATAGAATATCCTCTATTAAAGACAAAAGTGGGAATCCTATGAACCTCAAAGGATGACTGTGTTTAGAAACAAATAATCCAAAATTAAATTTGAACTATGAAAATATGGACCTTCCTACATAAAGAAATCCACCCTAGTCATGACCATGATATCTTATAAATGTACCTCTAAAACCATAAAAGGGAATCTGCTAAGTGGTCAAGTTCTTGAAGTCGATGGGCCTTGATACACTCTTTTTCAATGCCTATCTTTAACAAATTTTACACATTGCCCATACTCTATAGCAGGTTGCCTAGTTTTCCTAACAATGCCATGCTAGATAAAAATTGAGAGAGAAGTCGATGGCCTAGTAAAAAAAAGCTACAAGTTTCTATAATGCTAGTTTCCACCTTGTATCACCTACAAGATCCTATTGACAAACTATATACTATAATATATAAAAATGGTATGAACCATAAAAGCACAATGCATGGATATGTCAATCCAAGGCCCATATTTGTAGAACACCAAGAGACAGGGCCTGCCAACATGATTTCATGGACCGGACATAGTAATAACGATAACAGGCAATAGTTGGGTTCACTCAGGCTAGATAAATTAGGCGTGTCTTGCATCCTAGTTAGAAGAGATGTGGTACATTCACAAAATAATGGAATAAAACAAAAATCATAGTTTTAACTCCATGGTTGAAAAGCAAGTTGTTAAGATGATTAGTCAACCTTGTTTATTTACCGACACACTAGAAGACAAAGCACGCAAGCACTATAAAATGGAAGAATCCAAAGAAAAAATATCCACTATTATTTCCATGGCTGCTTTTGATCAGAAATTCCATTACATGCCAATTCACTTTATTTTCCACTTGGAATTGTATACTGGACATTGCCAACAAAATGGAAATTTTTTATCCTGCATGAATTTCTAGATCCTCTAAATATGACAAACAACATCCAAAGAGCATCACATCCAACCCCTTATTGGCATTTGTCTTGTGCAAACAACAACAATGTCTTTCATCCTATTTGAGAAATGTTGTCTAGGCAATAAGAGCATGTCTCTCTATTAAAAAGAAAAAAAATGACAACTATAGAGGCAAAACAATAATAGATGTCTTTTCAAACCACACCGATGAGTTTGGACACACAAAAACCCTTCTTTTAAGGTCTTTCTTAGTTAAACAAACAAAATAAAAAAGTAAAAAACCGTCACACCCTGAATTAAATCTCTATTCCAAAAAGGAAATTTGTATTTCTAGATCTCAATAACTGAAATGTAAATTTACAGACCTAGATACAATGAAAATTGTCTACAATTCTTTGGATGTAAATTAGGTCTCTATTATCATTCTGAAACAATTTACATGAAAAAACCAAACATACAGAGAAAAAAGCCATGACATATAATTAAAGGAAAGGACTTGAATGAGAAAAAACAAACTATTCAATAAAAAGGGTTGTAAAGATATATTTTTTTATCAAACAAGAGAAAAATGCATACACTTTAATTATTAAATAAAGAATGGCATAAAAAGAACTTCTTTAGTGACAGAATCACAATTTTAGTGGAGTTTCGAGCAAAACCATTGAATTCGTGCTAGTCAGATATAGCTGCAACATATTTCAGTATCTACTCTCATTACCTTGATTTCAAACCAATGCTTTATTTCTACCTTGACCAACAAAGGATAGATAAATAAATAAAAATTATTCAATAGCAGAAAACCATATGCATTTCAGTTATCCAATATGTAAGAGCCACACTCGCCAAGAGTTTATTGAATCTTTGAGATACATAGATGCATCTCTAAACACAATTGAAATGAAGGAAACCTTTGCTTTGTCTCTGACAGCTAACAAAAACTAAAATGGAGCATTAGGGAAGCTCGATAAAATGTTTCTCCTTCCTCTATTATTGGTGGGGATTTTTATGCCCCTTTATATGTCTTTTTCTCTTTTTTTGTGCCTACATTGACTGTAGCTTTATTGCATTGGATTCTATGCTAGCTCATAGGAATCCCTAAATATTTCTATATCTAAAATAAGTTCTAACCACCTATACATAAAGAAGATGAGGGACCTTTAAGATGCAATCCTATTTTTCAAAAACAACATCATGTTACCAAAAAGTACATCAACCCGAGCCTGACATAGCACTTGGTATGGTTCAACCCGAGCCTGACATGTCATGGAACATGTAGGATAGGAAGAAAATCGCGTACGCATTATATAACTACAAAACGCACTCGTGATATGTAGTTATAAAACGCGTATGCGATTTGTAAATCATAAAAAAAAATTAAATACACAGTCCCCAACCCACGGCCCATTTTCACAATCAGGAACGCGGATTCGATGGGCCATTGGAGCGTTTGGAGCGAGACCACTGCTTGGGATTGTTGCAGGAGCTAATTCAGGTTCATTGGAGGAGATTCCACTCATGCATTGTCTTCCAACAAGGTAATTCAATCACCCAATGCATTTTTTTGGCCAAGTTTTACCCTATAATTGTGTGACTTTAGATGTGTGATATTCAAATGCACTTACCTCCTATCTTTTTTAATTCTCAAGAGCATTACCTTATACACCTAGTAGAAGAGATTGAAGAATGTGGTTAAAAGATGGAAATTTCTATTATTTGAACAAATCTCAGGTTCAAATCCAAGAACTAAACTATCAGTATAAATACATTGAACATTGAATTGAGTTTCACTTTATTACAAGCTAATGTTAAATTTAAATAGTGTCTTATGATTTCATTTGAGGTCTCACGCCCACACCATTGGTTGATTCCTATACCCTTGGTTGATTTTCTATTGGCATTCCTTGTTCCAACATGAACTCACCCTTATTTGAAATTGTTGGTGTTTCTAGATGTTACATGGTGTATTCACCTTTGTATGAAATGATTGGTGTTTTTTAGATGTTACATGGTGTATTCACCTTTGTATGAAATGATTGGTGTTTTTTAGATGTTACATGGTGTATTCACCATATTTTTTGAAAAAATCAATATAACCAATGTTATGACCTAAGGTTGATTTTTAATTAGATTTAGTTTGAATTTTGAAGAGATGAAGTGGGTTTTACATTTAGTATATGAATTGTATTGTATATGGATAATATTTGTAGTTTGCAATCAGCGTTCAAAATTGAACCCTTCATAACCCCTCCAAAGGGTTCTAGCCCTTCCTAGAAGTGTAAAGTTAAAATTGTCTTTCAAAAAAAATTTAAAATTTGAATTTTTACCCTTCCAATAAAGAAGGGCATAATTTATATCAACATTTCAAAAGAAGTGCAACTTTTGAAATTATCCATCCATATAAATTTCTCTTCTCATTACATCCTCTTCTCTTTAAATTCTCATCTCATAGTCATAATTAAGGATTATTATGCCTACACATCCTCACCTTATAATACGAATTGGGTCAAGGCCCAAAGACAACCATAAAATATTAAATGTGTCAAGACGCAAAGAGTAAGATACAACTATAAGTCTTATATTAAATTTATCTTATAAGTCTTTAATTAACAGTATAAACTGAGATTTGGCACGTTGGATGGCTTTGATCTTCTTATCATGAGTCCTTACCAATGTGATTGCAAGGCATTCTTTGAAGGTGAAGTCCATAATTTTAGGTCTTCTTCCTCATTATCATGCCTTTTGGTAAGACAATAAAGAGGGTAGTGACCTGTATAAGCATGGAAAATGTTTTAGGAATGGAGGTTATACACATTAATTTTTTTCATTAAATAATTTAAATTCCTACCGATGACTATTGATTCAATGAACCATGGACTGGTACAAAACACAACACATTTTAGAGCCCCAAGCACTTAATTATACACACCTATAACTTTCTAAAATCTAGCCATTAATAAACTTATTTTGGTATTCTAGTTCAATTTAAAAGGAGTGTTGAGACTTAGAAATACAGTTAGTTGCAAGGATTCAGTTGACTTAGGCCCCTCCATCACATACATGTATGCTTTCACAACAAGCGCTGAAAAACAATATTTGTTTTTTGCATTTTTTGGTGAAAAGGTTTGGCTAATTTATACCTGTCAAATAAAGGACAATTATTTATATTTCCCTTCATCTCTGAAGGGCTGAGAGAATAAATGCCCTTCTAATTGAAATTAAGACCCACCCTTCAAATTTGATCAGTGGTTGCAATCACAATTGAAGAAGGTTTCAGATTACTTATGTTATCAAAATTTGACATGATTGAATGAGTAGTTAGCAAAATTTATTTAGAGTTATTGCACATCATGTTGTTTAAGTTTATTTTGATATGTTTTACATTTATAACGTCATGATGTTTTGAGTAAAGCCCATGATATTTTATTAGGTAAACATTATATATGCATGTGATTGGTTTGTTGTAGACAAAATTGGACTTGTGCTTAAGTTAGTTTTTCATATTTTGTTATGCATATTATTTTAAATGATAATATATACTTGTTGGTAGCAACCCACTTATTGCAAAGGCATGTTAAGCAGAGTTTATTTTGATTGTGTTTCACAAATTTTTGTTATCTAGCTTATGCTTTTGAATTAGTTATGTGGTGACATTTTATTTAATATTATATAGGTCTATGTGATGGTTGGATGTTCTGAAGATAATTGGATTTAGATGCATTTACATCTTCAATTTTAAAGAGATGTCATTATATACCATGTATACGTTTCTAATTATTTTCTTATTGATTTTTTTATTGCAGTTGTGGCTATGGACCCCAATGCAGAAATATTGATTGAACTTGCCCACTTGAGAGGTTTGAGTACTGCTTTTAGTGGTGGTGATAGACTTCGACGTTCACTTGCATCCACTTTGGATGCAATTGTTGAGACCATCACATTGTCAAACAACGTACTATATGATATTACTTCATATAGAGAAAGAAAAAGACGTGAGTACGCTGATGGGCTTAGCTACAATGCAATAAAAAAGTTGAAAATCACCAAGGAGCATATATTTTCATTGTTTAGGGACCCTCGCACGGGGGAAATCCCAAATGCAAATAGGCCACATATCTCTATCGAGTGGTGCACATATCAACCATTTGTTGATAACTGGTTGGATAGATGGTATATGGTTTTTGATATGCCACAACACAACAACAGGGAAATCCCATTGTACTTCCTTCGGAAGATGTATGTAGAGTTCGTGTTGGGAAAACACGTAAACTATTTTGATATATTGCAGTTTCAGGGGATTGGTGGGGGGATGCCCCAAAACCGACCCAATGCCAGGCTTCGAGACGTTGATGGCCCTATCCCTGCACCTTGCAGGCAGTTTCCTGGGCCAGATGTCCCACCTGTACATCATGTGATTCCACAGACATGTGAGGCATTTTTGAGTTTGGCACGGGCCATTGTTTTCCATAGCACTATGGTTCAACATATGGGTGAGGATGGGACATCTGTCCCTGGTGTGGTACATACACCAGGTCCTCATGGTGTAGGACCATCTTCTAGTGCAGTACCACCCACTAGTGCAGGACCATCTACTGCAGCACCATCTACTAGTGCAGCACCATCAACACATTCCTAGCCTACTTTTGAGCCTCACGAGTGCACCTCGTGTGGTCGTCCATGCTATGGTCTTTTGTCAGATGTTGTCTTCAGTGGGTTTTTGAGTGATGTATGTATATGATTAATTGTAATAAATTCTTCATTTATTTTCCTCTTTGTACACATATGTATAGTTTGAGCTAAAATATTAATTTTGTGAACTTGCAGTTGATGCTTTATGCCGGAAGCGACACCCCAGAGTATCATGTCCCACACTCTACACATGGGCAGGACATTCCATCCACTGATCCCGTATCTCACACCGAGGTAAAAATTTTAAAATTTCAGTTTTTTAATACTTGTTAAATTGTTAATTTCCACATACTATACATGTTAGTTCACTAATGTTATCTACACTCTAATATTTACAATTATTAAACTTGCAGATGCCGGATACTTCACGGGGGAAAGCAGTGATGGAGGTAGGATCCATATCTAGGCAGATGCCAGATCCTACACGAGGGGAAGGAGTGATTGAGGTAAACATTTTAAACATTTAAAAAATGTCATTTTTTAAGTACATGTATGTCCGTTGAATCATCCATGTCTAGCTACATGAACTCTTGTTGACTATAGGCTGGTACCGAAACACCTGGACCACTTCCCGGAGTTGTATCTCCTTATAGTCCATATGTGAACAAGGGCCAAGTCTATATGAGACGGCCTACTCCTAGAAAGAGTGAAGTTGTCCGTGACCATGGAGATACTGATACCATGGTAATTTGTATATCCTTCGATGATATTTCTTGGTTAACTTGAAATCCAGTGCATAAAATATTTTGTTAATGTTTGATTTGCATGTTTACTGCATCAGGAGCCAGAGTTCACTATTGAAAACCTTGCAGGGATGGTTGATGCAACAGTCAGTGCTGCATCTACAATGGCAACAAGGCACACAGAGGTACAACTATTTGAACATGATATAGACATAGTGTGTTATTGTTTTCTATTGTTTATTCATGCACATTTCTAACTATTTCAAGATTTGGTGATTGTAGCCACCACCACCACCAGGTCCTTCCCCCTTTGGTTCGACCATGGATGTGACCATCATTCATGTTCAACCAACAGCTCCATCTGCTACACAAGAAACCCAATCTCCTTTGTCACAGTCTGTCACTGAGGTGAGATGTCCATTAATGAACAATTGTTTCATGCAATGTCCATTAACATTTTCATAATTTTTGAGTTAATTTAGATATGGTATTTTATTGAGCTAATGTATTAGTACATAGTTAATTGAATTTAACAATTGATATTTAATTTGTAGGATCCAGAGACACACACTGGTCCTATAGTTATGCCTACAGGATCACCCTCAAGAAATAACAAGAGGAAGCTTGAGTTTTGATGTGTCTTATGGGATATGTACATATCGATACATGTGTACATGTGGCTTGGATAGTTTTGGATACATGTACATTGACATTTCACTTACATGTACATGTGGCTTGGATAGTCTTGGATAGTTGTCGAAAGACATGTACTTCTGGTTACTTTTGGATATATATGTACTTTTCGATACTTTTGGATATATATATGTACTTTT